>JAMKCH010000596.1:0-40396 GCA_023653785.1 Ophioderma brevispina
GCGAAAAAAATCGCTCAAAATGGAACAAAATGTTCATGGCCCTGCCTCCCCACAAAGCAATACACTTTGAACTCATTTATACGGCCATTTCCATATCGTTGATAGCGGCGAAACATTGCCAATTTGTACATTCCTTGTTTGATTTGTTTGTTTTTTGATTTTTGGTATTTTAAGGGGGGGGGAGGTGGCAGTAACTATACGACATGTATTTGCCCATATTTTACGTAGCGCAAATACACGTATTCCATCGAGAATGTTGCTTCTTTTAGCACGTAATGGGTTAATGACTTATTTTGTTTCTTCTGATATATAATTCTGATTTATATAAAATCCCATTTTTAGTGCTAAAAAGGTAAATATCGGTTTTGGCTCTAAGTAAAAGCAAATGACTAGTTTTACACAGACATAAAGTTTTAGAGCCATACTGTGATATTTTTCAAAAATGCACCATAAAATACCTTGCGTGGCACCACCCTTATCCTCCGACTATACTTTGAGCATACCCTAAACCTCGGTGAAGGTGCTAGCTACCTTCACTTGTTTTTGCTAAAATGACCCGAAAAGCTGTGAAAGAATGTTTACATTTAGCTTTTTATGCAGCTTTGGCTTTTTCCGCACTGGAGCAAGATTCAGCGGGGGTGGGGGGGGTAAGACGAGGGGTTAATAGGAGAAAGTGCAATTGATAATTTAGTACAAATTTAGAAATATTTTTCTCATGTAGTAACTCGCCAGACAAACAAATCTTGGTACCATTGGAATCCACACCTTTGAACCTTAGTGGTTAATGTTCAGGGCGTGAAAAGGGTCCATTTTAAATTTTCTTGAAAAGCTTATTCACTTGGGCTTCGGCAGAATTTTAAACATCGGTCGCATTCTACATATGAAGGCAAGGGGCCTTTTTGATAATTAACCCACCTGAAAAGGCAGAGTATTCCAAATCAAAGGATTACTAGCAACTTTCGAAATTTGGCAAACGTTAGAGTTGTTTCAAACCTAAATGTAGTACACGTTGTTGGAAAGTTTGTGGAATGTAACGTCCGCACATGTAAGTTTGAACCTTTTGTGTCATATCACACTCAGCTAGATTTATTCTATTAAAATTCAATATTATTATTATTAATAGTGTTAATTATTAACACTAAATTATATCTAACACAAAACCTGCAGATTTTTGTCTTTGACACTTTAGAAGAAATATTCGTGGTTCTGTGTAACTACTTTTTAACTAACCAACAAAAATTTGGTCCAAAATGAAATCTTTGACAGCTTAATTTCTTTCATGCATAACTCCGCTCCGATGTCATGTGATCATCAGAGCCCTCGTCCCTCACAAAATACCCACCGCATGTCAATATAGCGTGGAATTCAAGTCCATATCGAGATTTACAGTAGTCCTTGAGACGAGGATAAACCTCTCGCATAAGAGCATTTCGTTCGACTGAAGTATCTGAAACGAAGATTAAAAAAGGTTATGGTGATTTGCCTGTATAATTTTAAATAGTCATTAAACTAACTTTAATGATGGGAAACATTTAATTGCCGACTGACAATGACATTGATTGGAACAGAAACCAAGAAAAAAAAAAACCCGTGGCTTGCCAAACATATATGCCGATAATTAAAATATATATTTTTCTGTATTTTTATACGTGATGGTATGTCAGGGAACACCGTTTATTGTGGTAAAGAAAAAAAAATAGCGATTATTTTACATACGCACTTCGGTGTTTGTCATTTTTTCGCATGGTGAGCCTTATTTCAATTCCCCCTCTCCATCTTTTCAAATTTACCTCATTGCAATCCTGTTTCTTTTCTCTTTTTAGACCCCCTGGGTGCGCGCGGTCCTTCAGGCAACCAAAGCTATGTGTCCATGGAAAGAACAGTCAACATACTGAATTGGGGCACAAAGTCAATCAATCTCATTGTAAGACTAACGGCTGTCCGGGGATATCCTGTTTCTAAAATTGAAAAAAAAAAAAGTTGGCGTAGCGTTTGAAAATTCTCCAGACTGGAATAATACCGAAAGGCTTGTTGGAAAAGGGATGGCGGCCCGTACGATTGCGGTGTACTTTTCCCGTGTTTTTGCGAGCACCGAGTACCCGACAAAAAATTTCTCGCTAGGTTCTATAGGTTCAGACCCCATTACGATACATATCCAAAACAAAACATAGTAACGACGGACCCTCTGATATGCAAAAATCTCCATCGAACCCCTTCGTTTCCGGAGATATTTGAGATTTAGTTTCATTTGCATGCATACGCTATGACGCACTGATAACGTTATCTCTCGCGCAGTAGCTAATTTAGATAATATTTTCGAAGTCTGTGACACAGACTGCACACTTTCCGACCGCCGTATTTGTAAGACATGTGGGTATTTTCCTACTCAAAATGAAGTTTAAGAAGAGTTTTGTATGTTACCTTTCTCTCTCATGCATCCCGATGGTGGCATCAAGCGACAGTAAGGACCAAACCAAATCAATCATAGTTCAAATAATGCACTACTCATGGTCTGAATGTGTTATTTTCTCATTTTCGCCAGTTTAATGACCGTACATAACACAATGTAAACCAAAACCCAAACGTAACGAAAAACTAATAGCAGGCACAATCACCAATAGAATACGGCAATAATGAGCACTATGTCAAAAAAAAAAGTCAGCGCCTCCCGAAAGATCACTAAGGTTGCACATAGTCGTTTTAAAAAAAAAAAATCGATAAAATCGTCATTTCTTGACAATACGACGTGCCTAAGATTAGCCACTTTATCCGGGCCTTTACTACAACATTTCCAATACAACATTGGCCCAAAAATATTTTAATTAAAAAAAAGGCGGCGCGGGGTTGTTACATTTTCGAAAAAAAAAAATCGCTGATAGTGGCTTTAAGGATGAAACTTATGGGCTCTTGGATGTTTCTACTGACTCGTGATGTGTTCTGTTCAAGATTAATATCCGACATAGCGTTAACTTTTGGCCTTTGGTCTTATATAAATTAATATAGTATCTATATATCTATATATATATATATAATATATATAGCTATATCATATCTATATATATAGTATATTCTATATATATATATATCCTATAACTACTATATATATCTATCCTATATCTATATATCCAGGCAGTGTTTTTAGTAAATAACCTATGATAAATTAGAACATGGAAGCATTGTTATGTCACAATGTAAAATTTTTGGGGGCATAACCAAATTTCATCTGCAAACACTATATTTCTATAGTTTTTGCTAATTATTCTTCTGAACATTAAAAATATGTAAAGGCTATCAAAAAAAACAAACTCTCTTTGGAAGGGTA
Source organism: Ophioderma brevispina (assembly GCA_023653785.1). NCBI lineage: Eukaryota > Metazoa > Echinodermata > Ophiuroidea > Amphilepidida > Ophiodermatidae > Ophioderma > Ophioderma brevispina. The sequence continues at coordinate 3,323 of JAMKCH010000596.1, forward strand.
TTATGGATTCTACACTCAAAAATCAGGGTTCCTATGTACGATTTTGAGGAGAACAGCATTACATGGGAAACACATTTTTAGAGATTCACTTATATATAATGCCTGCTAACAATCATCTTTTGAAATCATTTTCTGATTTTTATTTTCAAATCAGTTTTGGTATCTATCAGGTATGAGCCTGTACAAGCTGTTTTTAAATTAACCCCAATTCAAGGCTGTAGTCTAATATCTTAACAATGAATTAGAAATGTCAACACAGTTTTGCATAAAAAGTGATATTTTTTTTCCATCAAATTTATATATTCCTTTGCTGTTGAAAAATAAATTTGAATTTTTGAGCCATTGCAAGTTAACTGGGAAAGTAATATCTGAAGTTGACTCCTATTGTAGTTTTCTTAGTTTTGGTTTGATTAAGTCACTGAAGGTGGTATTTTTTGTCTAGTGAGTCCCCTATTTATAGAACACCCTATATATACAGGCTGTCCCCCAAAAAGATGTTACACCTCGGAACGAAAGAACATTTTGATAGAAAAAAAGAAAGGTACGCACGGGTCTTTGTTTGGTATCCTTTAAACCCATATAATAGGCTTTATAGCCAATTGTATTTCATTCCAATCCGATACAAAACCAAAGATATGCTTCATTCATTATGAGAGGGCAAAATCAACTTTGTCCGATTCCCCGCTTAGAAACACTTGTACTCAATGATGCAACATGAATGAACTTTGGGCTTCATATTCTTCTTTTCCATCTTCAAAAGAAAACAATATACTTTGCAGTTTTTTTCTATTAAAGAAAGATCTCGCGATTTTCTGCCACCATGTTGTTTTTACCAAACGTTCACTGTTGGATCTACCACAACTGGCCTCTTCTAAAAAGATGAAATGTTGACTTGCATTCTGGTTTCGTGGATCTGAATGGCCTGCCACTGGTGTCTTTATTACCAATTCTGCCTGCTTTATTATTCTATGTAGGCTTATATCAGAAGTTTCTCTTTCTTTTTTTGTTTACTTGTGTTTACTTTTTGTGTTGTTTTTAGTCTGCCTATAGATCATAGATTTGTCTTGGGATCCCATAAGAAGTTTGTGCTGATCATAAATAACAATGATACACTTAATGACAATATAAATTTAAGATAATTGTATTGCCAATATCTTCAATAGTTACCAATCAATAACACCATCACTAACCAAAATTTTGAGTCTGTTACAAAATCATGTTTTTTCCACACATCTTACAAGTTAACCACTGCTGCAAAATCGGAGCCAATCCGAATTTGTAACTCTCCTTTTTGACGAAGCTATCTTTTGTTCACATAAATCGCTTGAAATAAATAAACGGCAAAATAAAGCTTATTTTAGTGTAGCTTTAAGACGTATCAACAATGACCCAACTGCTCATTGTTTTCACTTTCAAGGCATTTCTTTAGCAAAAAAAAGTATGAAATCACTACATTCTGCACAATATAATGGGTGCTCCAAAATCTATAGTTGCGGCGCCTTTTTAATGAACTCGTGTCATATTTGCCCAGAAGAATAAAAATAAAAGAAAATCATTTATTGAAATATTCTTACCCCCCAGACAGAATACCGACAAAGAGGCAGCAATTTTGGGTGCGCAATCCTTTCAGCGTGGGGGCGTTTATTTATTGAGCTCAGAGTGAATGGTTAGCCACACATAACAATCGAGCAAACTTACCTATATGCACTCAAACCGGAACAAAGTCCCTAGCCCTCCCCCCAGACAGACACTTAAGAAGAAGAATGTGACAAATAACATAGATGCTAACTTTGATGCAAAATTTCGGCTTAACATTTGGTTCCAAACTAGTAAAACTGCCCTTCCCCCTCCCCAGACCAGACCATCCGTGGAGGTAAGGAATAAATACATCACGCATACATAGCAGAAAACAAACAACTTGTCTTATCTCCTCAAGCAGTGGAGTAACATGAATTGCTAACCTACTTCACTCCATATTACCGTAAAATTAAACCTGGCAAATATCCCTAAGTTACTGTACGAGAAGCAATTTTTAACAGAAATCTTAGTCATATTCTTGTCTCCCAAGCAGTTTAAAACCTGTGGAAACAAGAACAATTAGCAATGTGCGTTTATAACACATATTTATAGTACACATGGAAAATTAACTCCTGGTGACGAATGAGCTTAATTATAAATTGTAGATTCAATCATGGAGTGAATACACCTAGGGAATTTTCAAGTAAATACCTGTAGAAATTCACTTTGCTTAACTCTGAATAGCTCATTACATGCAGTTTAATTACTCTTTGGCAGTACAGACCTCTTTATTGGGCTAAGACTGTTATGAAATATTCATGAAATACAAACGCCAACGCACGTTTTGTCGGGCAGGAAAACTTGCTAATCAATCCCCTCCCCCCCCCCCCCCCCCCCCCCCCCGCCGCTGAAAAGGCAAAACTGCGAATTGCCAAATTACCCTATAAATACCAGGGGTAAATAAAAATGGCCTGAAATTGAACCACAAGCCGCCAGAAGAAATGCATTTTGCATAAACAAGAGGGGAGAGGTGGAAGCCCGTCAAATTCACGGGAATAACTATTCAAGCAGGGGTGAAAATATAAATTGGAGGACGGCATACGTTACAACCCACACCCTCATGGCCTATGATAAATGATGATTTTGCATCTCATGCCTGCAATTGTAAGTATTTTTGTTTTCACTTGATAGAAATGGCGAGGGGGCAATTGACCAAAAAACATATATAGGGATCAATGTCCTTAAGCGCTTTAGCTTTTGCCTCTAACGAAACCACTAATTCTGGACATAAAGAGTCGTTAGTGGCCCCACGTGCAACAAAGAGCAAATGTACACCGATTGTGAATTAGGGGGGGGGGTACTCCCCTGTAAACCTGCGACGAACTTAGAATGTTCGCATCATAACAGTAATAAACAACACGCCGTATGCAAGCACTCTTTAAGTGGAATAAAACAGCTTAAATTGTAGACACATGTATTTAACATTTATCTTATGAACACAGCGGGATCTCCTCCCAGTAAATACCCTGTCAGATCAAACTGTTTGTCAACATAGGAATAAATCAAGAAAATAAAAGCAGATCAATTCAACCAATAGAATTCACTTCAGAAGAGAAACGATACACTGATGTGCATAAATAACAGTCGGAAGCATGGGCTGATGCTAATAAAGACTCGACTAACACACTTAATATGCCCCGACAAGAGTAAAAACGGAACACAAATGGCTGAGCCCACGACCCTTTAAATCAAACGCAAGGCCCTAAACCAAAATTAATTAAAAAGCACCAAGCTACAATAAAGTACCATCGTTTATCGGAATAGCGACATTAATTAGTATTTTCGCATCACAACAAACACACATGCACAATAACCTATGCAATAAGTCGCCATACTGTAGGGTAAAAACGCCGCAATACATGACTACAATACAAGCACCAGATATGAAATCTAAAGATGCCAAGCAGTTGTACTGGAGACGTGCAAAGACCATTGGTAATACCACGGTATGGTAAGGGAATATTTTATGTTAAGCGCCAGTGTGACGTCGTAGTGCATAGGCATATTAAACACCTCGGAGTAAAGCATTAACGATCATACACATGGTTATGCTCGAACAAATCAAACTTTGGCTCAATATGTCTTCTAAGCATAACTGTCAAACATCCACATCGTACAACAACTTCATAAAAAAACATCATAATGCGGAAAGTGACCAAGACTTCGGCTTACAGTATTTAAACCTTGAATAAAATGGTAAGAAATTGAAAGGCACCTGCAGCGAACCGTCCTTATATGAGAAAACATTTTTGGAAGTGTTGAAAAAAACGTGTATAAGCGAGGCCACTTTACTTTCACACTTGTTGTATTTCGCCGATACAACGAACATCACCGTTTAGTATACGTATTGATGATCGTTTGTACCACCAATTCAGGCACTAGCACACATTAAAATGGTAATTACCCATAGTCGTATTAGCCTCGCTACATGTATTCACAGATTTATTTGACACAACAGAAAATCTAGATAACATTTGAATGGTTGATAAGTACATGAATCTAAGTGTGAACTCATGCGGTGCTGAGAGGGCATGTGCTACTTGCAGTTAACCCATAAGCAAATAAAGGAAAGCCTATTCTGACGCTTTCAGGCAGTAATAGCACCTATGGCTTTAATTACCTTGACATTAACTAAACATCATTTAAAGACAGTTAATACCTACAATTGACAAATAATTGGTCCAATGAGGCCTGATACTCACCTGTCCAGTATGGTACCAAAACAATGAACTCTCGTAAAAGGGGAAGACGGGCTGAGTACTTTGGTCGTTTCTTTTGCAGTGTATTATTGACAAACTAAAACCCTAAGTCCTAAAAAGTTTAATGCAAAAGGTAGAGATCGACATACGCCCAAAATTGAACGCCTCGCGTTATAAAATTAGGGGGTTGGATAATTAGGCCATGGACATACGGACCATGGAATGGCAAAACATATGAACATGAAAAATATGCACACTTTGAGGCGTTCTATTACGGCAAACAGTTAGAAAACAATGACTTTGAGACAATAAAGAGCACCGTTGACGAGGCGCGTGACGAATGGCACCAGTTATAGCATGAGTGCAAATTTTGACCAAGAAATCAGACTACAGATTTCTAACACCTCTTAAATCCATACCATCGAAGAGTCACCATATAGTCTTATAACACGGAGAGTTCCACATAAATAGTTCATACTATCATTGAAGGGCTCCCCGTCGACTTCCTATTCCTTGCAAAAGAGAGAAAAAGGAGAGATGTTCATGAAGTGATCCAGAGACACGGACAAAAACCAGCCGTACGCATGGTAAGGTTGCCCTAGAAAGAGCTAGATGTTTCCCAATCTTTTCGGCGATATACACTGAGCCCTTGCACTAACACTCTTAGGAAACGCTGTCGGACCCAACAAATGAGTTTTTTTAGGCCTGAACCAATCCTAAAACTAAGGAAAGGACGGGTTAAGATTGAATAACTGGCAATTAAACTATGTTGTTTAACCATCAACATGGATTACACGGCGATTTTAGGCCTGGCACGAAAGGAATTCATAACAGCGCACTTCTTCATCCGGACCACGCCCACACCCACCCACACCGACATTGCCGACATCCGTGTTTTACGAAATACTGATCGCCCGGGCCCTTTGAAGATTAGACGGACTGTGTATTCCAACGGTACGGTAGAAAAAACACTTGCTGAAAGACAGTTGTACTTGCGTTATTAGATGAACATTGGAAAGAACCGGAACTAACATCAATCACAGGTCAGGTTACCAGTCTGAAAACAATCGGGTTCGGCGAAAACGGTTACCATATTTGATTAAGTTTTAGCTTAAATTAACGCCTGCTACCATCATCATGAAGTATTAAACGCAGAAGTTACCAAACACAAACGAATCCCGTTACACGGCAAACCGCAATCTGATTCAATGTTGAAAAACTAAAGCAACAGGAAAGGAACAACGTTCAAGGCAAGAGAATATTTGTCTATTTTTTTGAACCACGTCCACACTGAAGCGTCAGTGAAATGGACAACAGTTAATGGCACAAATGAAAATTGTCCTAAACCACGTCCACACCGCTTGGTATCAGATAGCGAATGCAAGATGTGAAAGCGATGGATAAAGCGCACACGAAATCGAGCACAAACTATTTGCATAACAAACGCCAATGGACAAAGCGAAGGGTTCTGGCGAACAGTAATCATGAATGGAAAGCAACCATTTATTCTGCAAGGGGTAAACTCGTTTCTTTCGATGGGACTTACCTAAAACTATATTTTTAAATGATTAATAACCTGTACAAAATCTGCACCTAGCGGTTATATAATTCGCTTACCTGTAAATGTTGAGCTGGTGAAGATACGAACCAACTGGGAACGCTGCACTGGAAGCCTGTCCCCCAGTTCACCTTGTAGGAATTATCCTGATCGATCATCCCTGATTCATTTTTGCAACGTTTTTTATGATATTCCTAGTCAAGTGACTATCTCAACAATTCTCACCAGTGCTAATACAAAAAGGGTAGCTCATCTGTGCCGAGAGCGCAACTATAACCGAATTCCATGGGATTAAGAGCCTTTCGGTGGGTGGATGTTTCAGTTTTCGTATGATCTATCAATATCATATACTATATATACTCTATGTCCTCACTTATCAAAATTGTGCATTTATCTAAAGTCAACATCGAACTGAGTTCAAGATTGGTTTGTTTCCAATCGTATTTATTTTGCATCTTATGATGTGTACGTTATCATATGGTTGATGACAAAATAATGCTCATGTCCCACCAAAGAAATATATACAAAGCAGAGAATGGCAGCCAAAGATCATATCATTGCTGCGAAAAGACAATTCTTTGCTAGCAAAATTGACAATGTTACCTTTTCCCTACAGCTCTTCAATCTATCTAATCAGCTTATAGGTAAATCAAAGTCGTTACTTATCCATCAATCTCCCCCAATGACTCCTGCAAGTTTTGGCCATACTTTCCGAAAAATCACGATTTAAGAGAGAAACTGGATTCTCGGAATTTCTCCACCACCTTCGGTTGTTTGCTATGACGGACCCGTATTTGATCAATTTTCTCCTGTTTCTGAAGCTGATATTTCAGAATTGGTTGAGTAAAATGCCCACAAAAGGTTGTATTTTGGATCCGCTGCCAACTGAACTGGTTAGGGATTGTGCCGAAACGATTGTTCCTCTCATAATATCGTATTATTAACGATTCCCTTGTATCTGGTACTGTTCCTTCTTTCCTTCTCAACTAAACACGGCACATTGTTCCCATTTTAAGAAATCTATCTGGATTGATCGCATATATCCCTCAAAACTACAGACCAATTCAAATCTTCCATTTTCTTTTCAAAATCTTGAAAAAGTGGTTCTACCATTACAACAGCAACCCTCTTAGATCAATGAGCTTCTGGAAGCTAACCAATCAGCGTACAGAAAGAGTCATAGCGTGGAGACCGCGTACTAGTGTCATCGACAACTTGTTGACCAAATCTGACGAGAAGTTAGTCTCACTTATTTCACTCCTTGACCTCAGTGCTGCGTTCGATACGCTTGACCATTCTGTTCTCCTCAAGCGTCTCGAAGTGAGTTTTGGTATCAAAGGTATTGTACTTTCTTGTTCACCTCATATGTTTCCCATCGTTTTCAGTCTGTTATCGTCGCTGGTAATTTCTCCAAATCGCGTCCGCTTTGATGGAGTCCCGCAAGGATCGGTACTCGGGCCGTTTTTGTTTTTTTTGTGTTTTATATATACAATCGCCTCTGATGTTATAATCATTGCAATTGTTCGTATCACAAGTACGGCGATGATACTCAGATTTCATATTCTGGGGGCCCTGAGGATTTTGTGTCAACTAAAGCACTATTCCAAGAATGTATTAGTGCCCATTTTGGCGTTTGATTGACAGTAATAAGCTTATGCTTATTACGACAAGACGGAGGTGATCCCGTTTAGTACGAGCATATCTCCGTACTAACCAGATTGAGCCGTAATCTCATATACGGCTTTGGACTGCAACAAATCTTTTTTCAAATTCTGTCAAGTATCTCGGTGTTCTACTTGAGCATCCTTCCATGTCTGAACATATTAGTGACATATTCTGCCGTTCCGCATATTTATCTTTAAACAGATCCAATTTGGGGGCTTAGACCTACCTATCTGAAAAACACCTCGATTCTGGGGTAACTTCGATCATCATCTCACGTCGTGATTTTTTGTAATTCCATTTTTGGTCTGGTATCAACTCTGATCCGCCTTACAGACGTTACACCGCATCCAAAATTGTGCTGCTAGCCTAATTCTCAAGAAACGTAAACATGACCATATTACATACACCTTTTGCTTATTTGAGTCTTTCACTGGCTACCCGTGGAATTTCTCATAAAATTCAAACCGGCCATGCTATTTAGCCTTCAGAATATTTCGAAGGTACCTTGCCGTTATACTTTCATCTTTGCTTTCCCTTACCAACCATCACGTTCCCTACTCCTTCATCATCTGAAAGTTATTGAAACTTCCACGGGTCAACCTGAAATCAGCTGTGAACGCTCATTTCATTTCGCTGCGTCGGCTGTTTGGAATTCACTTCCAACAGCATTCGCAGTATCCCCAAACTCCAAGACTTCAAACGTCAGCGTAAACTCACCATCACGTTTTTCATCAAGCTTTTTCACGCTCTTAGCTGTTTTGTTTGATTTGTACGTTTTATTGTTATGGCTCTCTGAGTTCTCTTGAAGATTTTGCGCCTTATAGAACTAATTTTTTATTATTATTATTATGTACATCATGCACTGCCTCTTAAGGGGCATGAGGCGTTTTTTTTTGCGAGGATAACTAATTTCACTAAATTTTACACTGTATTGGTTGTAGACACCTACCGATATCGCTTTGAATATTTCTTGGACAGACAGGCAGAACGGAATCCGAAAACCTAGTTTTTGACGTGGATTTGCTGGCCTTAGCAAACATCCAATAAACAACAGCATGGGATTTTCTGTTGGGCACGACAAAGATACAAATCATCCCTTTATTCCCTAAATAGGGCGTTTTGGGTTTATTCACTTAGGTGTGATTTCATACTTTGTAAACATTCTACAATTCAAACAACCCTGTTTCGGAAAAAATGAGGTCTCACTTTTCTAGAAATGTCCTCATGTGTCTTTGCCACTGTTACCTTTAGGAACGGCAGTCATAATTTACAAAGCTGCGTTGATGCAATGCCGTGTGTGAGACGAACGCATTCATGTTTCTCTCGTATGTCTAAAGGTCAATTAGGGTCGATTTTAAATTGCTTTAAACTGCGCAATTATGTCAGGCAATTTGGTGTAGTAAACGTTAGATATAAGCGACTACCTTCATAAAATATTATTACTTTCATGACTTTTACAAACTTCTATATTTAGAAGCGGTTGTTTAGAGGGTGGACTTTAATGTTTTCTTATTTTATTATTTAATTAACTTAGTATTCATACCCTTTTTAATTCTAGTGATTATCCTTAGACTTAAGGCATAAGTCGTTTGCCACTAACTCCTGTTTGTCCATAAAGAGGTGTGGACCTCAGTCCCCCTGAAAACCACTTTGTCGTTGATTTTTTTTTTACCAAAACTCTCTGTCATATGATTTATAGGTACAATCATACGACCACATGACAGGAAAACTGATAATCGGTTGTACGGATTCAAAATACGGTCTTTGGAACGCGTACCAAATTATAACCGCCACAAAATAACCATCTTTTCCCGAAGGACTGTTGCCATAATTTGGGCTCATAATAGTAGCTGAAATAAAAATTCCAAAAAGTAACTACATTGAGATTTAATTGGGCCAAATAAACTTTCAAGAAGCGCCCAGAATTTTTTTTTTTTTTATGCTAGTTTTTTTTTTTTTAATTGCTGATTTGATTTTGATATTAGGCAATGAACAATGATACCCGTGTGTCCCAAAAAAAACGCAACAACTGTGGCAGGCGCCATAAGTTTTGAAACAACACGTGACTACTATCTTTTGGTTGTAAGGTAAGATGGAACTGTTAGCTATTATCCGGAAAGTGCATAAAAGGTAAGTCACTATTTTTTAAGATATGAACTCCCAGAACTCAAAGTACCTACGACCCCTTGAACCAAATGAGGTGCTATTAACTACAAACATGGACCAAATAACGGCACTGTATGTTTTTTTTTTGCGCCCAGACCACCAGAAAACCACCACTATAGAATCTCTAAAGGCTTAAGCAACCATTTTCCTTTTTTTAAGACAGCTACTGCCACAGATATTAACATATGCTGTTTTCCATTGGGAATAACAGCTAAACACGCATTTAACACACTTACAAGATCGAATGTAATGATCAACAAACTCTTCGGTATTGGGGTCCAAATAAGACAGCGTGGATTAGAGCTAATCATTCTCATCATTTTGTGACGGCAACAAGAGTTTCTCTTAACCCCAATTTAATTAAAAACCAGAATTAATATACTGATATTGTATTGAGTTTTTGTGTTGGAAACATACATAGGTTTTACTTTCATAAAGTTGAGAATGTAACATTATTTTCAGTAACAAAGCAATTGCAGGCACGAATAAGTAGTCACGTGCTTTTGTTCAAAACTTATGCCGCCTACCAGTGTTGCGGGTTTTTTTTTTGGGACACACGGTATATACATTTACAGAATGAACAAGCTTAAAGCAAAACCATTTTGTAGTGCATTTTACCGGCCATAACAATTATTATTATTATTATATTATTATTATTATTATATTATTATTATTATTATTATTTTAAAGGTGCATTTCGTGATTTCAGCACCTTCTGTTTTATTCATTGATCACTAGATATCCTTGAGAAAAGCTTATTCTCAAACTTTGATCTGGTCCTGATCTTGCGGTTTGTGTTATGAGCAATTGCTCGTTTCCACGGTCCCATAGGGTACTGTGCTGTAATTTCTGTCCGTTTACGGACAGAACATACAAAATTGCGAATTTCTTACAGATGCGACCGAATTTGCATGTAAGACTGGGCACACGTGGATTACTAAGGCTAACGGTTCAGATGATAGAAAAATCTCAACATTTTAGGTAAGTCGGTAGGACGAGGCTGTGGATCACGAAATGCCCCTTTAAAATCTTAGTCGTTTTTCCAGGTGCAACCCAAGATTCTTGGAGATTTTGGCCCGAAATCATGCTCCAGGAGCGTATATTTTCAACCCGTCTCATAGGGCGCTATTCATTATTATGAGCGCGCTTATGATTCCGTTAATGTTTATATGAAGTATTACAAACGAACGACCTCCTGCCGGCTCGGATTGCGTGGCGTTTGTCTGTTGGGCGCTCGTCTTGTTATTTAAAGTTCGTGGGTTCGAATCCCACTCCACGAAACAAATTTAGTTTATGAATTTTATTTGTATTTTAAAGTTGGAGATTGGAATCATAAAAAACATCAAGTTGTGGATTGAAGTAGTAAAATATTGATACTGCCTTATGAGAAAATAAGACTTTTCATGGTCCTGGAGCGAGTTCGGCCAGAATCTCTCCGACGTCGCAACCCAACAAATACTAGTCCCGGGTTTCGTTGTGCTGCAAGTTACTTACGCCACTCCTGCAGTATAAAGTTTCCCGTATAAACATGATAAAATGCAAAACTTTCTGTTCGTAATATGATAGGAGGGCCGCCCCATTGTCGCACCACGAGCTTTGACTAATCTTTGGACTCTACTATATTTCGTGTGATTACGAGAAAAAAAAACATTCTGAGACATTTTTTCTGGAGCTGGGGGGGGTTGCAAAGAAACGTGTTGTTATACACGTAATTGTATTATCTTGTGGTAATGTTGTCGAGAGTCATCTCTATCAGTATCGTTGCAAATAGGGTCTATGGTTTTTTTTTTTTCAGACATGACAAATGCAGGCTTCCAATTGGTGCATGAATTCAGTTTTTTTTTCAAAGAGCTGAGGATTGCCTGCTGTAATTCGAGCAGTTAAAGTCATACACTATTCTTTCTCGCTCCATAAGGAATAAGTATCCAAAATTCGGCTCTAAACATTCTTTTTTTTTTGGGGGGGGGGGGGGGGGTGGCGTGGTTAACGGATGCGCGAAGAGAGAGAGAGACAAGAGAAGAGGAGAGAGGAAAGAGAGTAGTGAGAGAGGGGGAAGTGAGTGAGTGAGTGAAGTGAGTTGAGTGAGTAAAGGAATTGAGTGAGTGATGATGAGGGAGTGAGTGCGTGTAGCGAGGGCTGGCGGGGAGTGCGTGAGTTAGTTAGTTAGTGCGTGAGTGAGTGAGTGAGTGAGTGAGTGCGTGAGTGAGGGAGCGAGTGAGTGAGTGAGTGAGGGAAGGGAGGAGGGAGTGAGGGAGGGGGAGGGAAGGGAGGGAGTGAGGGAGGGAGGGGATGGAGGGAAAACACTGACGTAGGGGAACATGTGTCTTGATAAAGTCCGCGACGACACATAACTCAGAGCTGTGTACAGCTTGTCAACGAATGGCACTATTTTTTCGTTTGAGTACAGTTTTACACTTTCTTTCTTAGGGACGCACATTATAACGTTCAGGGGGGGGGGGGGGAGTTTGGAAGTTTGGTCAGGCAATTTGTTTTTTCCTTGTCTTTTGGAGCAGGTTTTTTTTGCCTATACTTCAGGACGTGTTTTTTTTTTTTCTTTGGCGGCGGTTAAATCATTATTTGGTCATTTTTTTTGTTTTGTTTGTTGTTTTTTGTTGTTTGTCAGGGCCCTGGCATATTCAGGGGGAAGGGTTTTTTTTAGCTATGTTTATTGCACGTGAAAGCAGTGCGCAGGTTGCGTGGATTGCGGTGCGTAGAATCCATTGCCATCTTCGCTTTCCAAAACACATGTTACCATGCAAAAGTTGATAAAACAATTTAAAAATTCTGATGGGTTCACTTTATAATACTATATGGCATGTTATTTAATAAGGTTGTGGAGATCACTGATGCTGTATGGGGAACGAGACTTTGTTTTACTAATACTACTACTACTATTTTGCTATAGGTGTGATCGTTTATAAAGTAAAATATAGTTTTATAGTTTTGTTTTAATTAAGTGTTCTTGGAAAGCTCGTACATCAAGCTGTAGGGGGGCGTCGGGAGGGGTTTCCCTCGCGCGGGAAAACCCTTGCCAATTAGATCGCGTCCAAAACCACATTTCCCTGCAAATTTGATAGAACAACACTTGTGAAAATTATTTTGTTAAGTGGTTCACTTTTAACATGTGTATATGCTTTTTGGATGCTTATAGGTATGATCGACGTTTTTATTAAAGTTAAAATATATAGTTAATGTGTTAAGTTTTGTTTAAATTAAGCTTAAATGTTCATGGAGAGGGGTCGTATATCAAGCTGTATGGGGGTGGGTGTTGTGGGCGACCTGGCTTCCTACGCTTGTTGAAGTTTGCATATAGGCTTGGTATGGTAATCGTTTGTCCCGGCATCTGACGACACGTCCAAAACACTTCAGCCGTCTCCTGGTGACTGAATCCGTGATGGTGCATGTGATGTGCAGGCAGCGTCTAATTTCATCATTTCTACTTTTGTCCAGAAGGTCACTCATAGGATGACCGGAGACATATCATCTCACAGCTTTCTAACTTTTGGCAGTCTGCCTTGCCCAATACACAGGACTATGCTCAATAGGTGGCAATGGGGAGTATAAGAGACTGGTATATTCTGACTTTGAGCGATCTTGTGATGTCATGATTGCTCCAGATGGTATTCCTGAGTCTACCGAATGTCCATGCTGCCAGTCTTGTACTCCTCTGATGTCCTACCAGACTAACCGAAGGCACCTTACTTCCAAGAAAGGACCAAATCATTTACTTGTCAATGGTGTGTAGGTTAAGGGCGATGTCTCTTGGGTCATCGGACATGATCTTGCATTTAGATGGGTTGATCTTCATTCCCCATTTTGGCGCAGGCTTTTTCCAGTTCTTCTGTGGATAGCTGTAACTTTTCAAAGACCATTTCCAGCAGGGTTGTGTCATCGGCATAACGAATTTTGTTGACTTTCAACTCTCCCATTTGGACCGGAGCCTAGGTTTTGAACTCCTCTCATTACAAATTCTAAGAAGAGTTTGAAGAGGCATGGAGATAGAAGGCATCCCTGTCTCACACCAACTAAGCCTTCGAACCAGTCAGTGAGTTTTCCATTCACCACTACTGAGCATTGATAGAAACAATTTGAATAATGCTTATAGGTGTGATCAACGGTTTTAAGAAGTCAAATACAGTTGGTTAAGTTGTGTTTGAATTAAGGACAAAGTGTCCATGCAAAGCTCGTATTTCAAGCTGTCGGGGTGACCCCTCCCGTGCAAAGCGCAGAACCTTTGCAATATTCACTTTCCAAAACACATTTTCCTATTCAAATTTGATAGAAACGACTTGACACTTGTAAGTGGTTCCCTTTACATGTGTATATGGTTTTTAATTCTTATATGTATGATCAACGTTTTCAAAAGTTGATGGGTTATAAGTTTTATTTGATTTAAGCATAAAGCGTTCATGGAGAGTTCATATATCAAGCTGTGTGGGGTGGGTGCGGGAGGGGTGTCGCGCGAAGCGTGGAATCCTTGCGATGTTCACTTTCCAAAACACGTTTTCCCAATGCAAATTTGATAAAAACAATTTGAAATAATGCTTATAGGTATGATCAATGGTTTTAAAAAGTAAAATATAGTTGATGGGTTAACATTTTTACACGCAAAGTGTTAATGGATAGTACGTAAAGGTAGTACAAGATTGGTCGCAACGTTCAATGACAAATTTGTCGTCATTTCTCAAACCAGGAGAAACCCTACACTCAAATTAGGTCTGTAATTACTTTTGAAAACCGCGCGTAGCGCGGAAAAAATTTGCACATTTTATGGGCTATAGAGTATTTCCCAATGTAAGTAACGGGGCAATTTTTTCTGTGTTTCCACAGGGCAAGTTTTTTTTAACTCTCTTATAAGGTGTGGGTAATTTTTTTTTTTTTTTTACTGGAAAGTTGGTGTTTTTTTTTTTTGCTCATATGGTGGGTAAAGTGGAACCTGATAGGAATCACAATGGGTAATTCCAATTAAAAAGTCAGCCAAGGGTCATATTCGAAAATCACTTCAAGAGGGTTACTGAGGATTACTAACATAGACATCCTTGTCTACCTGGAGACCTAAGTAGTTAAATTTCAGAGGGTTACTGTGTCAAGAATCAAAGGGTCAAAGCATATCTAGGGGTCAATGCGTCATAGCGGCTTCGCTTATATTCTATGAATATAGTAACAAACCCCGAATTCATTGTTTGGGTTTTGTGCTTATGAACGATGTTAACTTAATTACGTAAACCCTAAATTAAAGGCTGACTCAGAGATTTTGAAATATAATATTTTTGTGTAGTAATTGAAAATAGTCGACTAGAAAAGATATTCACCTAAAATGCTGAATTCCCAATTTTAGATAAATCGGATTTTTAGTTTTCATGCAGTAAACATTTATGTACAGTATACCAGTGCCAGAAATTCCGGATCCGGAAATTTTAAACAAAGTTGTGATTTTCTAAATGAAGGACCCTGTTTTTAGCTTAGTTATTTCACACAGTGATTATTATGTGGACAAACATTACGTATATGCAAAAACACAATTTGTTTGAAAATTGAGGGCGCCCTCCTCGGGAAATCTCTGATTCAGCCTTTTAGTATCACCACTGGGAGGCGAGGTGTATAGTTTTTGGTTCATGAGTATATCTGGCAATAAAGTATGATATCGCTCATACAGATTGCAAATGCTACCTACTCATATGTATAAGGAAGATCTGGTAAATCCCACTGATGCGTATACTGTGTATTTAATACTGTCAGCTCACGACAATACCCGTGGGTATAAAACTCTTCTGGGTTATTCTCCCATACGCCAATCTCCGGTTTTAACCACTATCATGCCAAATCGGGCATAAAACTTAACTCTGCACTTGTTGTCTTGCACGATCACCTCTACCATGCCTACCTACTTGTAATGTAATACTCGGGACGATTTGTTACTAAAACATAAACTGGTTCACCAGAAATGCCACGAGAATAGTCGGTAAATGTAATATCACTCGCGTCATACCCTTAAGACGCACATCCCCTATCATTACAATAACATTGTTCGTGTCCCCCATAAAGGTTTTACCGTGATTTCTAATCTATCTTTTCCTTTCGACCCATGGGCGACACGTGGACCGTTACCAATCCATACCAGACTGCCCATAAATTGATCGTTCGCCGTAGATGGACAGCTGTAACATCAAGGGTCCGGTACTCGACGGACGCATTTTGATTTTTGCTGTTCGTGTTTACCGCAAACTGAAGCTGAATGATTCATAGATATTCGCGGTGTCAGTTTAGTACCTCTTTGAAATTAATTTATAAAATATTCTAAACAGCTGTCCACTGTTTGTCAATGCCTATGAAGATAGCTAACTTCCGCAAATATTAGAAATAGTTAAAATAAAATCTAGTAACATCAAAATAATAAAACGCATAGGATGATAAGGATATGATCATCACGATCTGAATCACCTAATATAAGATATAATATGCTCATATACCGAGAACATATTTCAGTGATTGCGCTTATATGTGCATTGACATAAACTGACCTTATGTCTTATGGGTATCAAAAATCATACCCAAATAATGGGCTGTATTTTCTAAATACATGGGCGAATGAAAGGTACCTAAATGTGCCATTGGAAGTTTGAATTCGATGGCTCATCGTGTCACGCACCATAGTGGTTGGTCACTGGCGCATGACGCCCTGTAAAAATGCTTCTACAATTACTTTTCTTTTGTATCCAATGGACTTGCATCACAGGATAATAAATCATTTTCCCCATTCATAATTCTTTGTAGGTATTTAATAAGGAGTACAAACTACTGGCTTCTGTAGTTTAAAGGATATCCCTTCTGAGGGCCTGATAGCATCGGTACTACGAAATACCTATTACATTTTCAACAGACGTATGTAGAAGGTAGGTACTTCATAACCACGCCACTAAATAGATCTGGTCTGGCACCCTCTGGCCGAAGAGTGTTTAGAAAAAAGATAAAATGGCGGGTCAAGTCTAAGTTAAAATTTAAAAATAGTAAAAACCAGAAGTTCCTGGGCCATATTTTGTTTTAGAAACTATTTTAATGATACAAATCAGCACGATATCAAGATAACGAAGGCTGTGAGTCTTTCTACTGAGTAATTACAGTACTAATTTTACACCCACCCCATAGGAATATTTCGACCTGAAGCCACAGTTTCAGAGGGGATCAAAACTTCTTGCTGAATGGGATGCAGATTTCCGGCAGTCCAAGGTAATGCATAATTTAAGTAACTGGTCGCGTCGTTAATGAGAAATTTACGTTTTAATTAGGGGCATTTTGTACATAAACCAATGGCAATTTATTTGGTGGTGTGCAACCTTATGCGGAGCTTCCGGCTTCCGTTCTCTCATTAGTACTTCATTGATTGCATACATTTTATTTGAAACCGAACAGTAAGTTTTTTTAGACAACTCACCTAACCCCTGAAAAGGTTTGCCGAGAACCTTACCAGCGCCATTTTACAACACATTTTCAAATCCAAACTGTTCGCAAAATAATTCAATTTTTCTTATTTTTACATTACGCAGTTTAAATATATTTCAATCAATATACTGGTCAAAGAAAAAGCATACTGCTTTGAATGAACTTGACCGTTAAAATGATTACATTGCAAACTCGATAAATTGATTGAAAATACACAAGAAATTACAAAAGGGTAGTTAATTTCAAAACATTAGCTTTAACATCGGAGGACGTTTTTTATCGCTGCGTCGCTTCAATAATATTCCTTTCAGATCGTTCATGCACTGGTAACTAAAACTCAGCATACAGATTACGAGCCTTATTTAAAATCATGTACGGTCTGTAATCAGCTAATACTAAGGACAACAATAAAATATTTTAAATTACGCCAAAGAAAGATTAAAAAAATATGTAAGTTACGTTAGCCTAAACTTATAGTGCGGTGTCTATCAATATTATACACTGAGTCTTAATATATTCAAAAACGTATACACTTTTTAAATTGTACGCTGTGTCGTAATGTTGAAAGGAATTCTTAGAATAGCTCCTCTGGCTTCTTTTGGTACGATTTTAATGAATTACGTTTCATGCATGACTGCACACGAGGCAATTAAGAGGGAGAACCCGGGGGAAGGACCAAATTTGACTTGTGCCAAATGACTGGAACTGGGAAAAAGGGCAATGAACTGAACTTTAAACCATACACTGACCAAAACATATCACCTTTTTAGGATAGCGGTTTTTATACCGGCTATCATGCTACAATGATAAGAAAAAACTTATGACAGTCACGAACCTGATAATTTGACTCTGAAATGCATACTTCCAGTATTCATCGTCAATGAACTTGAGCAGTGACTATGCATTAAGAAATGCAAACAAAATCCCGATATAGGCAGCTTTTATAGCAATCTAATATTGGAAACCAAGGAAACGTATGCCAAATTATAGCACTCATTAAATTAATCAGAACGCAATTGACACGTTGCAGAAAGACCTGACCTATTGACTTTTTATGTTCTGTTTAATCGATATGCACATTTTGATTGGTTCAAATCAGTATTAATACCGGTACATTTTCGGCATTACAAATCCAGAAAGATTGTAATTACTCCTATAAAATTCAGATAATCAATAATAATACAACGAAACTCGTAGCACGAATGCTGTGTGTTCATCGCGATGGCGGACGATACGTAGAAGAGATTCAGCGTTTTGCGTCCTCTTTGTGGTCTAAGAAAGCATTGTCCCTAGGTCAGTATGTTCGGCAAAGTGTCACTTGATACCACAATTAAGAATTTTAAGTACCATTAGAAACACTATTTTCTAGAATTATCTGCAAATTATTTGGGCTGAAGTCTTATCCACTATAGTTTTGTTTATGGTTTAGAGTAGTCATTATATTAATACAATCATTCATAGTAAATTGTTTTATTGGTTGAAATGGAATTTCAGAATGAAAGAGATAAGCAGCGATTTGTTAATCCGGAATATCGAAAAAAAATACAAATCCATGTAATGGTATCTTTGTTATTGGCGTGCAAGTGCTAAAATTACATGAAAGTGGTTGGCTTGAAAACCGTGTTTTAAAGACAATTCACTAGCAATACATTATTATCCGATTCTGGATTTTTATGGGTACGTATAAAGGGTCAGACTTCAGATGCAGACCTAAAAAGACTTCTCTGCAAACGTCCCAGATATTGAAGCGGCGGTTTCGTGCATCACTATTTGAAACGTTGACTTCAAACATACCATATTTACTTTTTCTTTCTTATCTTCTTTTCCGTGGTACCTCAATAGCTGTTTCTTGTCCCGGCACGCATGACTGCGTGCCTTAACGGTAAGATACGGTAGACATTTACAAAAACTCATATTCTTTGTGACGATATGCGTCCATGTAAGGGAGAAACATATGGAAATTATAAAAACACAAACAATCTAAAATCTTAATATCGAAAATGAGGGCATGGTAAATAATCAATAATCAAACCGCAATGTAATTACCAATTTTAACGAAGAGAGAGATCGTGTTTACAGGTCGAGACTGTGTTGTTTAATATTAACCTCGGTACAACCAAGAGGTTTATTGTACTACTTCAAGACAACCCCCTTATTTTTTCGTATTAAGCGACAAACCTCATCTTGTTTGGTATCAGTGTGTGTAGTTTTACATATGTCCTTTCCTTCAACATCAAGTACAAACATATTATCAAGTTTTACATATGACGTCCCTAGTGGACGTCCTAACTGAGAGCTAATTTTTACGCAAATGTGTAAGCAATGCCCCAATCGAAAGGTTTTTCGACGTTTTGCCATTCTGTTGCAAGCAAAAATGGTTGTTATTTGGCAATAGATGTGTGCCAAGAGTATGCATATACACATATATTACTCTAAATAATAAGGAAAAATACAAATGTTAGCTTACCGTAGCATCATACTTACATAACATACCATTTTTTTGGCATTTTACACAGTAAAGTATCGTAAGAGCAACCCCCCACCACCACCCACCACCTTCCGACTTTTTACGGGACGCCCTGACCTCCCGAAGGTGGACCTCCATTGTGTTTTCGCTAAAATGGCCGCGCGCAAAGGATGAACTTACAATTACTAAAAGCCTTATATAGTCATCGTTTGCGTTTTTTGTGCGACACGGGGATCATCCGTTAGGGGGAGTACTCCCCTCCCCCCCCCTTGGTTGGACGAGGGTAAAATATAATTATATGAAGAGTGAATGCATGCGTCTCACTGTACTACATGGAACATTGGGAAAGTCATCCAGGTATTCGAGTGTTTAAATTAATTCCCTTATATATGAGAAGTTGCCACCCTGCATCTGAATTCACCATTGTTGCCTTACTAGTGCCCACCATGTGAAATTTTGCGCTGTTACGACCATCTGGCTTAAAGGTCCCAGTAAATTAAATATGATAAACCTAGTCCAAATCTTACGGGGCATTTCATTCCAATAAAACAGGGCCACAAAAAAGAATCCACTACCATGACATCATTAGTGAAACTATTGATTTTCAGTCGTTGTCATGAATAGATTCCACACCATCAACCTGAATTTCTATTACTCCTTAAACATCAATAGTCCTAATTGATGGGCTCCACACCCAATATTGAAAATGCTTTCTCGCCCCGCCTTGTAGACTTGACACAACTTAACCACATCAATTCTATTGCATTTCTAGGACCTTTACAGAGGGTTGCATAACAGTGAAATGAAATCAAAAAACCCCTGCTTAGAACTCTGGTACGTCAAAGAGTGCGTTCTGTGCAACCATTTCCCTAGTACTAGAACTAGAAGTAGCTACTAATATAAAGTGAATCAAAGTCTTTCATGTAGTTTTTGAGACACCCCTGTATTACCCCACGATTTAAAGCTTTTGTATACCTAAACTCTGCAAAATTTCGTCAGGCATCGTACCGAGTGAAAGGCTTAATATACTTTAACTCCATCTTGCATGTAACAATAATGAAAATGTAGCCAACATGTTCTACAAACAAATCGATCCCAAAGCGCACGCATTAATGTCCCTCTGTTTGAGCTGCATTGCTATTTTTTTTTTCAGGATTCCTATAGTAAAATAACTAGTTTTATTCTTAGCGCCACTTTTAAGAATGAACGAAGATGCTGCTTTTGAATTATTAATTCCAACGATTATGAAGAAAAGTACATGGTATAACGTTGAATTGGAGTTAAAAGGGAGCGAGGTCTTCTTGTCAATCTGCTGTCTATGGGGCAATCTGTAAGATTTATGTCAAGAGATTGGATCTTTTAACATAAGTATTTAATCCTGCTCATATCACGGGCTGTTGTATATTGAATGGAGTGTGTGTGTTTGTTTGTGTGGATGTGTGTGTGTGTGTGGGGGGAGGTATGTGTGTGTGTGGGGGGTATGTGTGTGTGTAAAATACTGTATGGTAACCATTGAAAAATTACCAAATTGAGGAAAAGGAGGAAATTAAAAACGGGTGAGATGGACAACATCGTCCCCCACTTTACTCCGTCAAAATTGATAAGCCAAAGCTAAAAATGGATCATTCTGATGTAATGAACAAAAATATCTCCAAATGTGGTCGATACACTGTCGTACGGCCAATTAGTACACATATTGCTTCTACTACCCAAACGGCTGGGTTGATTTAACTCAAATGTGTATTTGAATGCTGTTGGTAATATGTTTCGATATGAGGAAGGAAACATCATGTAAAATCGGGACATGGTCGGGTCACCCATTTTTAAATGGAAAATGGACATTAATAATTAAACTACAACTAAATCAATACATAACATTGAGATATAATTGATTAAATGACTTTTTGGCAACATATTGTGATGTAAAGTACGTTGGTAAATTGCGTTATGTTACAAAATCACTGTGAGCGTAGCATCCATGCCCAAGGAAATTCAAAAACACTGATCTTTAATAGCATCAGCGTTGGCAATTAAGTGCATTTCATCTGCGTGATACCATACAATGCCGCTATAGTTTCAACTTAGATATACCATTGACACCGCCAGAAACCCAGATGAACGCGTGTTATCTTTTCGAGAGTTGCATTGTCACTTTCCTCGAGCTCATGCTACACTTTTTGAACACATGTACCGCGTTCAGCTTTAAGAATGGATGGGAAAACACTCCTTTTAAATATTAATTTCACGGATTACGTAGACCGAAGGTAAGAAATGGGTCGTGGGATTGCTGCAAAAGACAGTTGAAGATTTCTTATCGATCTTGAATGCTAGCTGCGGGGCAGGTGTGTGGAAGCACAATCTCTCAGATCTACCTCAAGAGGTTGAGCCGATAATTCTCAAACTGTTGTCCATTTCATGGATTCGTGTTTAATGAATACAAACGTATTTAGTTATCATGTGAACTAACCTCGTTTATCTTTGCCAAGTTAGAATTTGGTTATCTAATAGCTGGAGGAAGAGCGAAAATAGAAAGAATTATTGTGATTTGTTTGCACGTCAAAAAAACCTAAGAAGCTAATAAGACAAACACACACACACACACACACACACACACACACACACACACACACACACACACACACACACACACACACACACACACACACACACACACACACACACTTGCAGAAACGGACACGAAACGGAGGAAAAGGAAAGGGGATATTAAAGAAACGAAGAAACAGTGCTTTAAGACCAAATACAGTATGTAGAACAATACATGGCGGCTAGAATAACTATGCATTTTAAGTGGTTTACACCTTGCCATATGCATTGTGTAATAAATTCCTACTTTAACAGAATAAATACTGGAATTCATGGTACAATAAGAAATAAAATTAAGGCTAAGGAGGAAATATGGTTTAACAAGTTTAATATGATATACAATCAAGGAGATGTTTGTCTTTATTATAAATTACTAAATAATGGTATTCTCGGTTCAACATTAAAGGAATATGGTAAACAATGATTTGTCTGTAATGATTAAAACGTGTGCATTGTACAGATTATTCTACAACTTACATCTTTCACAATAAATCCATCATTGTTCCCATCCCTCTATTTCCTGAAATGTTATTACTGCGCAAATAGTAGGATGTACGCGATACACATTAACGTAAATGTAGTATTTGATTTTATCGAGAAAAATCACCAATATTTGATAGAAGCATTATTTTGTTATATACATATAACATCTAGAAATCCGTGCTACTATAAATTGGTGAAATATGATATTCCCAATGTATAAGAAAACATTTCCGTAGTCGGTATTCCTTAGGGGAATAAGGAAAATGTCAAGGCGCGTACACGGAAATTGCTATATATCTTACAAATATAAATTTCATTGAGTATGCTTTTTTCCAGTAGGGAAGTGCGGTTTTTTTCTTCTAAAGTTAGATGGGTGATAGTATAATGCCAAGATTTAAATTAAACCTCCCATAATATGTAACCAACGACTCTGGTAATAGGGATGAAATTCGGGATTCGAGAACAAGATGAATTGTGAGATAATAACAGCCTCCATCGACAGCATACAATACAGAACGTTGTTTTATTGAATACAATGTCTACTAACTTACTATTTTCTTCCTATATTTGGAAATGTGAACACGGTCAAATATTTCAGTATTTTGGATTAACGAGGGAAAATACCATACGCGGCGAACTTCAGAGTGATTCGATAAAACTTAATCACTTATATTTACTTTTAATTGTCTCCAAAAGCAATTAGCGGAATTTAAAATCATTCATTTACAATAACGCCTGTATAGTCTTCTATTTCCTCTGGCAATTTCAGCTTAAATCATCACTCAATTCTAAAAAAATACAAAAGATTAAGACAATGTATATTTTCTTCTATCCAATTAAATGGCAATATAGACAATACACTTGCTTCGTTGTAGAAAGCAGACAGCACAGTATCTGCGCGGCCGAGTGATTCCAAACTTGAACACACTAATTCACTCTTGCAAAGCCCTCTTTATGGTGAGCTAGCCTTCCAACATGCCTGTTCCGATTTATGTCTATCGTTTCTCTACTTGATACTTGAGAGCCTGAACCTTGCACATACGCCCATCAAGTACCGTGGGAAACACAAACTTGCGATTTTGACGGTGAAGTAATAATGCCTATATTGACAAAGCCCGATTCAATGCGTGCTAATATTGAGGTTCACAATAAAACAAACGGCGGTTTTTTTTATATCTTAGGAAAGTTGAAATGGTTGAGGGCTCCATTTTAGGAAGAAATGATGGAATACGGCCCTTCATCTGATATCAAATTCTATACTACCCATGGGTTAATCAGGGGGTGCCAAAGACGATCGAAACACGCACCTTTAAGAGCTAGGTGATAAACGTGGTGGCGTGAATGCTAATGATAGGCATCGACCGAGCGTCGCGACGTCTGCTGAGGTCTAACCACCTTCTGTCAGTATCTCTGACTGGCTCATTACATGATACAACATGATATAACCTCTGAGTAACCAATCAAAAAATGTCTCATACATCGTATGGACCTTTATGCTTTCATACCATGTCTCGGATGGCTCATTCATCATATAATCTATAAGGGATAAGACAATTCAATAACAATCAAATTGACCGGTTAGTGTCTTTGGGGTTAAAGAAACGGCCATTTCAAGCTGTATTGTTGTGTAATAAATTGCCAATTCTGCAGATGACAAATGGCGACATACTAACTAACGTAAGTAATGTAATTTGCTTGTATTATCCGTTACACTCCCACCTGCTTTGCGATGTACGCATTCCATTTGTCCAGGGGAATGTCCTCTTGTTAAGGTATCAAAATGGCTCTTTACGTTTCCTAAGTTTCAAATCTGTTGTTTCATATGATGCTATACATAAACGCATAGTCATGGACATTAATTTGTATAATATTTTGCATTTGTAAAAATATATTGGCAGTAGCTTTCAAAGAGACACGAGGACATTTCCAGAAACAAGCGCCCCGTTGTTTTTTCTGGAATGCTTACCAATGGATAGATATTTCACCTCCCCCAAGGTGAAATAAGCCGAGACCATCGTTGTTATGTAATGTGATCATTAAGATGACGATTTTGAATTTTTGAATTTGTATTTGATGACATAAATCGGCGGGGACGATTACGATAGCAGGTTAAGTTCACATTTTTTTAACGGTGTTTTTATTGTTTGTTCACACTAACCCTCTGGAACCTTCTCAGTAAGTGTTGACAAACAGAATCAAAATTGAAAGACTTTCCTAAAGAAGTTCCTACTTGTCTCTTTAAAGAGTTAACATTTATTTACACAGATACTTAATTGTGCAAATCTTATTGTCACAGTCCAAGGTATCCATGATCTGGTTTGAATACATGGGCACAAAAAGTTTTGGCATGTTTTTTGATCAGTAGTGTGCCAAATTCAGATAATTTTGAAAGTTTTCAGATCTACATTTTGTTGCCTAGGTCTTGCTCTTTCATTTAAAACCTAGCCTTGTAACAAAAGCGTGCAATAATGGCTGAGATAGAATGCTCAAAGACGTTAACCCCCAAACCAAAATTGGCAGTTTTGGGAGTTTTTCAATGGGCATCGCGGTGTACTGCAACACGAACACGCTGACGAAAATCAATATGCAAGTTAGCCTACTTCTCGCTCATTTAGTCGGAAAATTTTTTTTTTTTTTGTTAAAATCTATTACAACACGTTATATTGCGTTTGACCAGCACAGTGAAATTGAAAAAATCAAAAAACTACAACATTGGTTGGGGTGGTTTTTCGTCTTTCCATGCGTTCATTTCTCAGCGTTTTTGTACGATTTATTAAGTGAGGTATTAAATGAAAGCCGTAATACCTAGGCAACAAAAGTATATTTCAAAAAACTTTCAAAATTATCGGACTTTGGAACAAATTGATCCGAAAAACATGCCGAGATACCATTTTGTGCCAACTGTAAGTACATTCGTATGTTAACGATTGATGCCTATCAGGTGTTATCAATACATGTGTTATGCAACACCTCTCTTATTCAGCAAACATTGGTCCTGGTATATTTCAATTAAAATAATTCTAAAGGACCCATGAAACTTTGCATTTCAATAATTTAATGACCCAAAACGTTGTTGGTTCTTTAGCCAAAAACAATGCGGGGGACACTGGACACGACGTATAGCATAACTCCAATAGCAAGACAATTCCACATATGCAATATTAGTTGGTATTTGATTTGAATAAAACTGTCATTGTGTAACATAATTATATTATAAGTAAAGTATCTTCAAACAAAATGAAATATAACCATTTTAATAAATTTAAAGAGCCAGTTGATGAAAAAACAGTCCATGGCCTTTCAAATGTCTCAGTTCAGAAACATATTGAAAATTGCTCATAAATTTTGGTTTACATCTCTTAAAGTTATTATATTGCAAATACAGTTGAATTAGCGTCAATAATTGTGAGAAAATTAAAGTTGAAGTTTTCTGTAAATGAATGGAATTAAAACTTAAAATAAATTGAACTGTTTTCAAGCTGAATATGAAACCACCTACGGTTTGTTTTCACGTTGTAGGCTAAAACCATGTAAAAAACTGTTGTTTTTAACACCAGCCATCTTGATTTTTTATCTGGAAATTGAGTATTTTGGAAAATCGGTAAACATTGAACATTTTCTTGGTAATCTCAGGGATATTTATTCTATAATTCTGCCAATTATTCTCCCACCTATGGTTAGACAATCAATTTGGTTTGTTTGCAAGTTTAGTTACCCAAAAAGCACTGCTGAAGACCAGTTACTATATGTAAACGATGCATCTTGTGTGGCTCAAATGGCCAAACGGCTTTTTTTAGGTCTCTACAGAAAAAATGGCATAAATTCTTCGTCCAAAATATAAAGGACACACAAAACCACGCGCGCGCGCTTGTATGCGCGCCACCACACGCACACACACCCCACAGCACACACCCACAACACACACAAACCACCCTACATACATCATAAATACATGTTTACTCTATAAAGCGCACACACACGCACACATTTAAATGTATATTAAAGCGACAAACACTAAAAAGTACTTCCATGTAAAATGTGATTTTATAAAACACTTTGTCGTCGTATTCACGCGATTAATTGGATATTAAAGAGCACATATTGTAACAGAACGTTGATTTTTATGTCATGCCATTATTTTTTTTTCGTAAAATCATACTTTGATGTGAAAAAAAAGGGACGTAAACTCAAGTTTACGACAAGGCAGATGCTTCCCTATAGCAAAATCAAATATAGTGATAACAAAGATTCTTTATCCCTAATTTACGTGGAATGTTATTAAGCCAAAGAATTGGTTTGTAGACTATTTATATCGTGAATACCACAACTCTAGTAATATTGAATTTTGAAATATCAAACGTGTCACGTGCAAAGACATACCGAACGCAGGATGAAGGGCATATTTGGACAAAACGCGAAGGAAAATGTTAGAGAGAAACACACGCCGTAAAACTGACTATTTAAAGTGAGAAGATATCTTATCCGAGGGACACCTGATAGAATGTTTGTCAGCATTGCAAAAAAAAAAAAAAGTCAAATGGAAAATCCAAGCCCCCCCCCCGAAAAAAAAAGTTTCAAAATCTCACTTTTTTTTGGTATTGTAGGTCATATTTCGAATTTCCATTTGACCTTTTACAATTTTGAATAGAACTCTATTAAAGGTGAAACGATAGATTTTGAGACACCCAAATATTGTGTCATAATAGTAATTTCATATAGATTAGACACTCAATAGATTTCTTATCTTGTATTTGGCGACAAATGTCATAAAATGTCATAAAAGAGAGAAAAAAGGCGATTTTGATTCGCCTATATTTCAATATAAAACATAGTAGGCTGAATTTCGTGTTTGCTCCTACACGAAATTAACAATTTCACAATTTTTGTACCAATGAAACATTTCTCAACTTAATCCTTTTTCTTAAGATTACAAATTTTTCTTGGACTAAAAGCTTTACATCGGGGCAAAAATCAGTACTTTCATTTTCTAGGATACCTGATACGTGAAGTCTCTCATTTGCACCTTTATGTGCCCCTCTGACAAGATAATCTTGTCATTTTGAATAAGGAGTTTTAGAGTGCAGAGGGCGAGAGAAAGGACGAGATAGAGAAAAACACGTAGGTAGGTTGGAAGGTAGGTAGATGGAACATCGATTGACCAAACAAAAGAAAGTATGATTAAAAAAACAAAAAAAAAAAATGGAGGGAGAATTGAAAGTTGCACTTCAACTGTTTTCCTTTTTCCTAATATAAATTTATAGTGAATCGATTGAACCAGCTCGTCTTTAGCGGAAATAAGTGTTGTCACGCAGAACCTGTCGTCATAGAGTCGGGAGGTCAAGTGTTCAAATCCAACCGGGTCATAACAAAGACTTTTAAGTACTTTCTGCCTTCTTGGCAGCTTGACATTTCAGATTGCTAAACTGATTAGCAGACGTGCCTAGTTCACGTCTGCTAACTGATTAGCAGACGTGTTGCTAAAAGATACGGCGCAAGAAGGACTTACTGCAGAGTTTCGGCACAGGGAGGACTTGCAGATGAGTTAGAGCACAGGAAACACTCGCAGCAGAGTTACAGCGCAAGAATGACTAGCTTGCAATAGAGTTACGGCGCAGAAAGTACTTGCAGCAGAGTTACGAGACAAGAATGACTTGCAGCAGAGTTAAGGCGCAGAAAGGATTTGCAGCAGAGTTACGGCTCAGTAGATTGTTACATAACAGAAAAATCATTGCCATAATTTGTTTAATATTTTGCATTTGTAAAAAACATATTGTTGTAGTTTTTAAAGAGACACGAGAACATTTCCAGAAACAAGCACCCCATTTTTTTTCTGGAATACTTACCAAGGTATAAATCACTCACCTGAAGTGAATAAGCCGATGACACAGTTGTTATGTAATAAGATCATTAAGATGACGATTTTGAATTTTTGAATTTGATTGACAGAAATCGGGGACGATTTCGATAGCAGGTAAGTTCATTTTTTTTATTTTATTGTTTTTTTTTAAAAAAAAAAAAAAAAAAAAATATTGTGTTTTTTTAGGGGGGGGGGGGTTGTTTTACTTGTTTGTCCAATAAACCTTCGGAACATTTCTCGGTAAGTGTTCTACAACCGATTCAAATTGAAAGAAATTCATATCCTCAAAAAAAAATCCTACTGTCTCTTTAAAGAGAATTAACATTTATTTACCACCCGAGAAATGAAACGCAGAAAACAATATGGAATTGATAGCGAGGCATATTTGTCAGGAGTTAGACCCCTTTTTATTTCCAATTTCAAATTCAAAGGTATTCCAAAATTCTGTATTCCAATTTCCAATTTATTTGCAATTTCAAAGCACTCAGCGGCTGGTAATGTACTAAACCACTAAGGTTCCCACCCTCAGCAAATTGCCAAAGAAGGTATCACAATAAAACTTCATATTCGAAGTTCCTGTTATACTGGAATACAATTCAATAAGTTTAAATCCATAATTTCCCAATTTATAATGCCAATGTACATGCACTCAACGATCAGTAATATCCTAAACCGCCGAGGTTCCCACTCCACAGCAATTTGCCAAAGAAGGTACCGATCCATATGGCCTAACTACATATTTGATCCTTACTGGAATACCTGTACACATTTAAAGGAAACTGACCTATCCACTAACCTAACTTAATTTAAGTTAGTATCCAATTTCATTTAATCTCTCTATATATATGCTACATGTTCAATTTTTGGAAGGTTCAGAACCATCAAATGACCCAATTTCTTAAATTATCCGCCAAAGCAAATTATCACCTGAGAATTTGCCCAACCCCCCCCCCACAAAACAAAACAAAACAATGAAGAACCCTTCTAAACACCATTCAAAACTGACTAGTGACTGATAGCACATTTCAACATTTATGCAACATGTTCAAATTGAGGGTGCTACGTTTGCCTGCCCCTTTCTTAACCTCACCTCTATATTCAGCTCTTAATAAAATATCCAGATAATGTGTGTGTGTGGTAGGATACTCCTTATGGCATACAGATTTGGCTTAATTCTTAAACTAGTGTGCCCCAGATTATTAACGAAAATGTCACTTGTACCCAAATGTAAGATAATAGTAGATGGATACGCATTCCTCTGCAAATATATCTGGTGCCTGTTGCCAAGACAGCTAATCTTGCACCGGACAGACCATTCCAAGACACTACCCCGCCACCTTGCAGTTGAGGGTTGAGTTTACCAACATGAAAAACAATGCTGTCACCCAATATAAGAGTCCTTGGATGATTAATACCTGCAAACAAAATAAATAAAACAAGTGTGGGTATTTGAAGTACAAAGTTTTACAAATATATAACCATTAAATAGAGACTCAATAGCCAAAAGTAAAATTCTAATGCCGGTCTAATCCTAACGCAAAATTCCATTAGAGAAATTCATGATCAAATAATCGACAAACATGTAATATTGTACAAACGGACAAATGCCCTAAGACTAAAGACTGATCTGTTCCTAAAACAGCAAATGCTAATTTCAGAACTGCTTGTTTTACCAATCAATGAGAAGCTTGTAATGGGTATTACGAACACAATCAGGAAATATTGGCATGACAAACATTAACAGATGCGCACCTGGTTATGAATCCCCCTCCTTGATTCCGTCTGGACGCCCGGCCCTGCACCCTTGCACGACTTCATTTGTGTCAAATTTGCACTGTGACTTGAACATCCCAAGCTGTTTTGAAAACATAGCACAGCCCCCTGCGAAGACCCGTCCCCATAGACCTGCCTGTGTTTTAGTAGCGGTGGACACTGTTTGAAGGTGCAATGCTTTGGGCTCGAGCATTATAATATTTGGATTTCCTATCACGACCCGTGTTTGCACCCTGAATGGTTAAACCCTGGCGCCGAACATAAAGGGCCCATAACTCCCCAATCAATAATAGCCCAAAATCGGAGGCACCATCTGTTGTCTCCTCCTAAACTTCAATCATATTTTCTCCATCCCCAGCAAGCATCTAGCAGCTGCTGTGCGACAATGTGGCAGTATTTGAACAACCCCTGTGTCCTGTGCGGGTGAGCACGCAATAACCGCTGCGTATGTAAGAAATGCAGAGTTCAAGTATGTATTGAAGTAATTTGGCGCCTCTGTTTGTTGTACCCAAACTACTGACCCTTTTTCCTTAACAATAGTGAAAAAAAAATCATCTTTCGAATCACGCCCCAACGACTCACACTTCTCTAAAATTGTAAGCAAATGTACAGCGTTCCTGTTAATAGTTTTCAACTTCATAAACTGTGGTAAGTTCTGCCCCCAATTCACATAACCTGAAGGCATGGATTTACAGAATGTGAAGGCCTATCGAAATTCACCAAAATGGTTGCTACTAAGGACAAGTATGTCAGTAAAGCTGTTACTCACACCAGAATCAATTAAACGGCCCACCAATTGCGTTCGTACAAATCCCTAAATTTAAAGGTTGAGCCACTCTTGGTATTGATGAGGTAGTCACACCTAGTCCACTTGACATAAGACGCAAGTACACTGAATGGCTAGTACTCTGAATAGAATGCCCTGCATTGCTAATTAAGCTCTATTAGCATTATAACCTGGTTGTGAACCTATTGTGGCCAGCTATTGCCATATTTATTTGGAAGGTAACACCCAATTATTTAACGACATAATGGCATAAACAATATTCAGACCTACTGAAAAAGACCCTTGCTGAAATCATTCACAAGTTTGAACAATTTGGATTTTTACTTACTTCTGTAAAAACAGTAAAACAGTAAAATTTCCAGAGGGGGAGGGTCAATTTCGTGCAATTTCTGAAATGATCGACATTACTGCCAGTAATTACCAACGTGAAAAGCATGCGTCACACTCACAGACCCTCTGCTATTGTATATGTCTAATCCCGGCTATTCCATCTTTTCACTTGCCAATCATATCTTACTACAGCTTAAGTACAAATGCCTGATCCGGTCTGCATGCTTTTGAATTGTGTCACAAACATGCTAGTTACACTGTAAATTCTTCAGTGGATGTGAACCCCTTGCGTTTCTGTTCCAGAAATTGCCACGAACTGCCCCCTTCCCCTCTGGAACCCTTCCTGTTTTTCTGTTTTTACAGAAGTAAACATTCCAAATTGTGGTTCAAACTTGTGGAGTGATTTCAGTAGGGGTCCTTTTCATAATGTCGAATATTTTTTTTATGCATTATTTCGCTTTACAATTGGCCACCCTGTACTCCTTAATTTGAGGAATAAACTGGGGAGGCAACAGATACTGACACGGGCCAAACCGGCACATTTGACTACTAACATCTCTCGTTTCCAACATTAGAGTTATGAACACCCACATCCGTTCCTGAAATCCTGCATATTCTACTTCACTGTGCTCACCCTTAGCAACTCATCCGGTCGAACAGCCACGGGGTCCACCAGTAAAGGACATCAACACCTTCGTCCACCACACTCATCAACATGTGCGCTGCCATTCTGTCCTTTGCCTTCCGATGCCCGTCGGCGATTTTGGTCAGTGTTGCTAGATGATAATTCTCTAATTGCTTGATGCTGTCGGCCCTGGTTTGACTACCGAACTAGCGGCTTGCGTAGAACTGTGACTCCCCGCAGACGCCCGCGAATTAGCAGGAGCAGTAATAGTGTACCCAAGTTGAAGATCTGACAGCGCGTCCTCCGCGCCGCGTCTCGTCTCCCGTTCGGACCACGACTTCGACCCATCACGGACGAGTTGTAATTTGATAATCAACCACTAATACAACCCACTGTAAATGCCGACAAATACGGTAAAATTCCAGAAATATCAAAGCAAATACGTTGGTTTCACTGAGGTTGAACAATAATACAAAACGGATGAGGCAAAAAATTTTGGTAAAACAACAAGCCTAGAAAGGCGTCTTAACTCCCCGGTGGCAAATAGCTAAGTGACCGTTTCCAAGAACGCTGCGTGACCTTCAGTGATATGCAACAACTTGATTGGCTGTGGAAGACAAAAAGGATGCGGCACAATTGGTTTCCAAGCAAACAGAAACCTGGCAACGTGAAAGGGGTATCAGAAAACATTTCCGGGTGTTAAATCAGTTTATTGCATTGCGTTGCGCAATAAACTTTATTACACAGATACTTAATTGTGCAATATTATGTCACAAGTCAAATGTGTATCCATCGATAAGGTTTGAATAAGTCTATTCGTATGTTAACTATTATTCCTATAGTGTTATCAAAATATACATGTATTAATTAATATCTCTCTTATTACAGCAGCATTTGGTCCTGATATCCTTCAGTTAAAATGATTTCTAAATGACCCATACAACTTTGCATTTCAATGATTTAATTGACCCAAAAATGTTGTTTGGTTACTTTTAGCCAAACAATGCGGGGACACTGACACTGACGTATAGCATAACTCAAATAGCAAAGACAATTCACACATGCAATATTAGTTGGTATTGATTTCTTCTTGGAAAACAATCAGTTTGAATGAAACTGTCTATTGTGTAAGTAAAATATCTTCAACAAATGAAATTACCATTGTTTAATCAATAAAGAGCCAGTTGATGAAAACCAATCCATAGGCCTTTCAATGTCTCAGTTCAAAAACATAATTGAAATTGCTCATAGATTTAGTTTTACATCTCTTAAAGTTATTATATTGCAAAAATACAGTATACTTAGCGTCAATAAATTGTGAGAACTAAAGTTGAAGTTTTCTGTAAATGAACTCGAATTAAAACTTAAAATTAAATTGAACTTGTTTTTCAAGCTGAATATGAAACCACCTACGGTTTGTATTCACGTTGTAGACTAAAACCATTAAAACTGTTGTTTTTTACACCAGCCATCTTGATTTTCTTATCTGGAAAATTGAGCATTTTGGAACATCTGAACATTGAACATTTTCTTTGGTAATCTCAGGGATATTATTCTTATAATACTGCAATTATTCTCCCACCATCTATTGTTAGACAATAATTTGGTGTTTGAAAGTTTAGTTACCCAAAGAGCACTGCTGAAGACCATGTTACTCTATGTAAACGATGCCTAGTTCACGTCTGCTAAGCTGATTTAGTAGACGTGTTGCTAAGAGATACGGCGCAAGAAGGACTTACTGCAGAGTTTCGGCGCAGGAAGGACTTGCAGCAGAGTTAGAGGACAGGAAACACTTGCAGCAGAGTTACAGCGCAAGAATGACTAGCTTGCAATAGAGTTACGGCGCAGAAAGTGCTTGCAGCAGAGTTACGACGCAAGAAGGATTTGCAGCAGAGTTAAGGCGCAGAAAGGATTTGCAGCAGAGTTACGGCTCAGGGACTTGCAGCAGAGTTACGGCGCAGGAAGAACTTGCAGCAGATCTACGGCGCAAGACAGGACTTGCAGCAGAGTTACGGCGCAGAGGACCTTACAGGCAGGTTTACGGCGCAAGAAATGACTCTAACATCAGAGTTACGCTCATGGAAAAAAACGGTGCAAAAAGAAACAAAAACCAACCAAGAAAGTTGCAAACAAAAAAAATCCACACCACCCAGTTTTTACACCACCCAAACACATCTTCCCCACCCAAGAGGAAAAAAGACTTTCAGCATTTACGGCTCAAGAAGGACTTGCCATGCATAGTTACGAGCAGTGGTACCTACATCATTGTTCGCCAAGAAGGACTTGCAACCGAGTTCCAGCACATGAACCACTTGCAGTCATAGTTTACGGCTCAGGAAGGGACCATCTTAATAATTGTAATTTTGTCAACCACTCAATTTTTAGTCAACTTTCCTATCGTGCTAGGGGGTAAAATAGCAATACATGAAAAAATACAAATCATCATCATTATCACTAAATATATGTATAATATCTAGACGGTGAGATTTTCAAGCGTTTTACCAACTACGGTTAGGGGAGGACCTAGGAATTCTGCCCACTGGTTAAGCTGGTTTTGCCTTTGGTAATGAACGTCCTCTGTTAAATCGACCTGAGCATTTTTTTCGAACCGTTTTTTTTTTTTCATATTTGAATGCTTACCAATGATTAGATCACCCTGAAGTTACGTTATTCTCCGAACGTGTATTGCGTATACACATTATGTGTGGCGCGCGCGTGTGTTGCGTTTTGCAAAT
Organism: Ophioderma brevispina; assembly: GCA_023653785.1. NCBI lineage: Eukaryota > Metazoa > Echinodermata > Ophiuroidea > Amphilepidida > Ophiodermatidae > Ophioderma > Ophioderma brevispina. The sequence continues at coordinate 38,090 of JAMKCH010000596.1, forward strand.
TTTGAGCTGGATAACTTCAAATGAAGTAATACGAACCAAATGTAAGGCCAACACCTTTCCTTCTTGCTTAGAAATTCATGTTCTTAACAAGCTATATTTCGGAAGTTCGAGATCCATATTTGGTATGAATCCGCACCAAAACTCATACAAACTTGATCGCCTGGTATTGATGCGCGCGCGGGAGTGTGTGTGTGCACTAGTGTGTGACTTTGGGATGCTGTTTGTGTGCCGGTGTGCAATGTTTCGTTTCCTATACATTTTATAGTGTTAGAATTCATGTTTTAGTTTGATACCGCTCGGAAACTCGAACCCGTCTTGCCATGATTTCATCACATCCCCAATAATTGGATTTGGCGTATTTAAAATCGTCCGGCAAAACCTACAACTGTTTAAATCTTTAAGCTGTTAATAAACACGCAGTCGAACATAACGGTGTACCATCGACGCCAAGAAAAAACATAAATAAAAATAAAAAAAAATTAAAAAAGGAAAATTAAATAATTTTCTCGATTTTTAAAAAATAAATTTCAGATTTTTTTTTTTTAGAATTTTTTTTTGAATTTTTTTTGTAGAATGTGTTTAAGATTTTTTTGTTATTTTTTTTTTGAATTTAAAAAAAAATTTTTTTTTTTATTTTTTTTAATTTTTTACAAAAAATTTTTCTTTTTTTCAAGATTTTTTTTAGATTTTTTTTCTTTTTTTTAGAATTTGTTTGATTTTTTTTTTTGAATTTTTTTTCACTATGGATTTTTTTTGGCGTCATTGGTCGTGCGTGTGGTAAAAAGAATTTTTTGAAGTGAGGGAAAATAACATTTTCGCTATATAAATGGCTTGGGATTACTAATCCGGAAACCAGCCACGGAGAGACTATCGTTCGCTGTTTGTTCTGCCTGCTGTAGCCCATGGCCCCCTGGCCGTGCAGGGGCAGCTATACTGTAGCTATGCCTGTATTGTATGTATTACTGCGTGTCGCATAACTAAATTCGGGCAATATTCGTCTCAGATTAGACGTTTCACCAAAAATGTTTCTCATTTTGCTGTTGTTTTGTTGATTTGGCGATGAAATGGAAGCGGCAGTATCTTATTTGAAGCCTCTTTGGACGTCACAATTTGACCCCCTAGCTTACTGAAAAAGCTCACTTCTTCATTTCTCAATAGTCCTGTGTGTAACGAGTGGTTCATAGATAACCACCCGCTCACTCCTTTACCTTCTTACACCCACCCCCCCCCCCCCCCAACTACTAAACCTATTTTCTCTTTTCCCCAAAAAGAATTCACTTTTTCTGATGACGGGTATTAATTACACTTGTTATTGTGTTGATCCTACTCCTGTTTAATATACCCCGTTGCATTAAGTAAAAAAGTGGATTGTCCATGGAACGGTGTAGGCCTATCCTTGGTATAACAGGAGTGCAGTGGCAGGGAGGGGCCGGGCGAGTGCTCCCCAGCTCAGAACCTTGCCCATGCCCCCTCCCCGCCCCCAATACACTGACCTTAGTACGTGTCTATGGAAAAGGCCCCAAATTTCCCCGTCAGAAACTGCATCGGCGCCCCTCCCCCCCCCCCACCCCCCATTTGAAAAGGTCTGAACGGAACTATAATGTATATCTATGGCTTTTATTTAATTGTAAGTTCATCCATTGCGGTCTTTTTAACGAAAAAATGGAGGTCCACTAGGGGTTTCCGTCAAAGTCGGAAGGTGTGTGTGTGTGTGGGGTGGTGGGGTGGTTGCCACCTCTTTATACCTTTGTGTAAAATGGCCAAAATGGGACTTATGTTAATTATGATGCTACTATATTAATAAAGCAAATACGACAAATTTGTATATCATTCTTATTTTTTAGATTATTGTGTATTACCTTTCTATTATATAACTCACGTCATATTATAACGTTATATGTTTGTACGTTATTTGAAGAAGACACTGTGTGCTACACAGTGATATACCAACACAAGATTATGTTTTGTCCTTATTTACGAATAACTCCCCCCCCCCCCGACGATCGAATTTAGTAGAAAACCCGTTGGGTGGACGAAGTCGTACACAAGAAAGGTTTCTTTATATAAGATTATTGTCCCAGTAAGGGCTGGTGAAAATTAAGTATAACTCTCTCGCCGGATTTTTGTGACATCTATATTGATGCATGATGAAGCCATATTCCTAGATCTTGGGTTGATTAACCTGCCATATAACCCCCAATAACATACCTATTAAGACATAGATGTACTATGAGATGCTTGTTCTATATATTGTCAGCTATATTAATCCGGGGCTCATTATGCTAAGTTCTGACTAGTTACATTGAC
>JAMKCH010000597.1:0-38984 GCA_023653785.1 Ophioderma brevispina
GAGGTAGGAACATTAAATTTATTAAAGCAGTTAGTGTGCTTACAATCAATCTTAGTGAGTTAAGCTGTGTTAAGCAAATTTCTTAAAACTTTCAAAACTTGGATGCTCTTACTTTTGAACTGAAATTGTGTTCCCTCAAAAATAAAATAAGGATTGGTTCAGATTGCTCCTCCTTCTGCTTCTTTTTCCTCCTGCTTCTTCCTCCTCCTCCTCCTGCTTCTTCCTCCTCCTCCTGCTTCTTCCTCCTCCTCCTTCTTCCTCCTGCTTCTTCTTCCTCCTACTTCCTCCTTCTGGTTCTTCCTCCTCCTGCTTCTTCCTCCTGTTTCTTCTTCCTCCTGCTGCTTCCTCCTCCTCTTGCTTCTTCTTTCTTCTGCTTCCTCCTGCTTCTTCCTCTTCCTGCTTCCTCCTGCTTCTTCTTCCTGTTTCTTCTTTTCTTCCTCCTGCTTCTTCCTCTTCCTCCTTCTGCTTCCTCCTCCTATTTCTTCTTTTCTTCCTCCTGATTCTTCCTCCTGCTTCTTCCTCCTCCTGCTTCTTTACTCCTCTTTTACTTCTCTTCTCATTCTTCCCTTCTCTTCTCATTCTTCCCTTTTCTCCTTCCCTTCTCTTTATTTTCTGCTCTTCTCCTCTCTTCTCTTCTCTTTCTTCTCTTTCTTTCTTCTTCTTCTTCCTTTCTTCTTTCTCCTTCCTCCTCCTGGGCAAATCATTCAGTGTTCAGACACTGCTTTTTAATGATGCCCATGGTTCCAGGATGGCTCAGGATACTTTGCTAGATTAATTGAGAAGTGAACATGGTAAAACTTAGAAGTACCAAGATAAATATTCAGAGACTAAATGAATATTCATAACCTTTGTGAATACTAATATTTATTCAGAGACTAAATGAATATTCATAACCTTTGTGAATACTAATATTTTTAATAACCTTTGCCCTCAGATTGATCTTGCAACCTTCTCAACTTTGACGGATAATGACCTCAAGGAATTGGGAATCGCCACATTTGGAGCTAGGAGGAAAATGTTGTTGGCAATATCGGGTAAGGAAAACACAAAATGTGTAGTAAAAATGTTAACCTAAGCATTGAACAATTACCCTCATACTTAGTAAGTGAACCCTACTTTTTGACCTTATGCATATTCTTCATCATAATGAACTCATTTCCATATTTTTCATGTATGATTTAGCTAAAACTTGGTGAAAATAATCTTGTGTATCAGGCAAACATGTAAAAAAATCCAAATCCAAATTACATAGACTTTACAAAGGGTCAAAGGCCACCAGTAGTCAAATATTTACGTTTCAGAAAATTAAAAAAAATCATGTTTATGTCCCAATTTTGAAACTGTAATGGTAGACAATACAGGCATTCTGAGGAATGCCATATTTTTTCAATTTTAGCAACCCTTTTTTCTGTTCAGAGAACATAATTTTATTGTAAAATTTAAAACTTGTGGAGTCTCAGAATGATTGCAAAGGCTGAAATTTCTCATAAGAAAAGCTTTGGTAATAATATATTCTTTCAAATAATGCGATAATTTTTCCCTTCTCTTTTCAGACTTGAACAAAACTGAGGTCACATCATTCCAAACGGGCAGGAGTAATGGTTCTAGCTTCCTTTCTTCTGATCACACAAGTAGTAATCCTTACAACAGTAACCACAGAAGCAACGGCTTCATGAATCCATCGCAGATGAGTGAGGCGACGGCAAGCTGCTGGTAATGGCGATTTCCAAAAGATGAAGAAAGAAAGCAAAAAAGTGTGTGAAATTGATGCTGTAGACCTTGTTAAGGTCTGATTTTAATTGTGTATTCTGGATTGATATATGTGCTATGTAATATGCTATATAGCAGTCAGGCAATTTTTGCAGTTTTATTTTGAAGTTTTATTTTTGCGTTTTTCATGGTGAATTTCACAACTCCAAAAAGTCTACGAAAATATTTTACCCCATAATATTTAATGCTTAGGTTTTGAAACCATGAAATAAGCAAACCTCAAAACTATGAAACTGTAAAAATTGTGAAAATTTCTTACTGCAAAAATTATTCCCATTATGCATTTGTGATTTTAGAAATTTTATGAGAGTGTACCACAGACAAACTAAAACAAGTTTCCTGGCTGAAAATGTTTCTAGCATGTGGCAAATAAAGTGTTGGAGGTAATGTGCTTGTGAAGGGGAGTGTCCACAGAGATCATTTGGCCAAATAAGTGCCCAGGGCACTTGTGTCATTTTAATGGGCACTGATTTTCCCTGATATTTGTTTGCATGCTGTGAACAGTAAGTCAACTGAGAAGCCAAGGTGGCTCTTTTACATCTTGAGAACCACTTCCATAAGTCCAGAAGTCCTGTTTTGCTCATCAATATTCAAATCAATAATTAGAACATTTTAAAATGTTGAGGTTGAGCACTTCCTGGGCTTGAGCACTAAAAAGTTTGAATACAATAATGGCAACTATGTTATTTGTTGCACCATGCACCATTGTTTACATAAAATGTACAGTGTCGGAGGTTATAAGCCTGGATATTAGGCCAAAAAATGTCATATTGATGGAACAGGCTGAGAGGTTTAGTGCACCAGCTTTGATTTGTGTATTTATTTTTATTTTTTCCTTTTTGATTTTCCCAAAACACCCTGTTTGTACAATCTGGATGCCTTTTCCTGCAATTAAAAAGTACCCAATTCAGGATCTTTTTCCATCCCCTAACAAATGTTATCATATAGATTTCCAGTGTTGAAACTTATTAAATGCATTTTATTGTAATTTTTGTGTTGCCTGCAAGGATTTGCAGGAGGTACCCACCAGTCCTCAATTCTGTCTGACTGTGTGGCCGTGTGCCCGTGTTTTCAAAGGTTAAAGTTTTGGAGAAAGTTTCTCATTCAAGAACTAAAAGTTCAATTGCTACAGATATAGGGTCATAGATGCCCCATGAGAACCTCCATATGATAATGAGGTCAAGGGGCACATACCAAGGTCATATGAGGTCAAGTTATAAAATGGACTGAAAACATCAAAGTGGCATCATTCAAAAAGTAAGTCCAATAGCTACAGAACTTGGATCATAGATGTCCCTTGCTAACCTTCATATGGTAATGAGGTCAAGGGTCACATACCAAGGTCAAAGGTCATGTAAGGTCAAGTTATAAAATAGGCTGAAAACATCAAACTGGCACCATTTGAGAAGTAAAAGTCCAATAGCTACAGAACTTGGATTATAGATACCTTTTGGGAACATTCATATGATAATAAGGTCAAGGGTCACTTACCAAAGTTAAAGGTCATGAGGGCAAGTTATGAAATAGACTGAAAACATCAAATTGGCATAATATGAAAGTTGAAGTCCCAAATTGCAACAACTTCGGCCATACATGCAACATGGGAACATTCATATGATTATATTGGATAGGCTGAAAACATCAAACTGGCACCATTTGAGAAGTAAAAGTCCAATAGCTACAGAACTTGGATTATAGATACCTTTTGGGAACATTCATATGATTGGTCAGGTCAGGTTTTCTTTTTGGGGCCTGCTACTGGTATCCTGGTAACCAGTACGACCTGTCCCAGGGCTAAGTTGTCGGCGGCTAAAACCGTCACCCCCATCAATTTTCTATTGGAAATCTGATGAGGAGGGTAGCTGGTTACCCTGGTAGAATGAAAAAGAAGATCTACCTACAAGGGCGTCAGCTCTGGAGAGCTTGGCGGCCATCCAGCACATGCTGCCTTGTATGGTGGGCATAGTTGCCCAAAAGCTAGGCCCACCGCCGAAAACTGTGGATTGGCGTCAGGAAGGGCATCCGGTCAATTATCTTTTGCTCCAATAAATCCTCTCACAGCAGTATTGCTGAGTGTGAGGTGTATCTGGCCACCCCCGTTGACGGGGACAAAACCGGATTTAAAACTTTGGTTTAACTAACTAAACTAACATAAGGTCAAAGGTCACTTGCACAGGTCAGAGATCATCTGAGGTCAAGTTATAAAATAGGAGTGAAGCAAAGGTGGATCGCGAAAGCAGGCGACACTTGTGGTTTGGCCATACATGGGAACATTCATATGATTATAAGGTCAAGGGTCACTTGCACGGGTCAGAGGTCATCTGAGGTCAAGTTATAAAATAGGAGTGAAGCAAAGGTGGATCGCGAAAGCAGGCGACACTTGTGGTTCGAGAACCACTTGTCTAGAATGCTACCAGTGCACAGCTAGGCTGGCTAATGGCTACGGTTTGATTTTGGCATGTTTTCCATCGTAATTTGTAGAAAGGACCAAATTTCTTTATTTGATGACTTTTGTATAAGTCAATAAACTCTTTTCTTTGTCTTCATATAAGCAAAAAATATGAAAATAACAATTATATGATTGCACAAATTTTTAATTCAAGTTCATGTCATATCTCATGTTCATGAACATTTTAAAAATGCTATTTCAGATTGTTTTTTGAGACATAGTATTTGTGTGAAAATATCTAAATATTGTATGCTTCTGTAATAAAATCTACCTGTACTCTGTAACAGAATTCATGACGATTTAAATTCTAACATCTTTGACTTAAGCAAAGGTACTATTTCTTTGTATAAATGCAAATGATGAGTTTGTTTAAACAGAGTACCCCTTGTTTTAATTATCTTTGATATTTTCTAACATACTTATTAAAGGTGCAACAAGAAATTCACATACCAGGTGTCCCTAAAAGAATTGAAACCTCTGATTTTGCACTGATATAAAGCTTTCTATCAAACATCCTCATTTGAAAGGATTCAGCTGATAATATTTTATTTGGTACAAAATTGATGAATTTCATGATCAAATATGAAATGTTAGCAAATCAAAATCACCCTTTGTTTTTACTTAAAGGCATTATCAGTGATTTGCTGAATCAGAAAATTGAAAAATCATCAAAAATCAGATTTTTGCATGTCTGTAACAAGTACAGGTACCCTAACATACCCTGCAAATGATAAGGCCAGAAGCAAGATAATAAGTACAAAATCGGATATTTTAGTCATTACAGTCCGAACGGATACTTCCTACAACACGTAATTGAATGGAGAGTCGTATCTTTGAACACTGCCATTTTCTTCCTTTTCTGTCGATTCTTTAGTTGTAAAAAGTAACTTATGAGGATTATACAGATATATCCTTCACTTTTAAGCTATTTCTGCAAATTTTAAATATTTTGTCCCATCCAGATGAATCACTGATAGTGTCTTTAACCAAATGCAACGTAAGAAATCTATTAGTGTCTAATCTATAGATGAGGTGACATGTGACGTCAACGCCGGGCAAAGAACAAAGCACTGCCCGGCAGTATGCGTGAGCACCTGCAGGGCTTGTGCTTTAAAAATTAACGCTCAATCAGCGTGATAAGGCTAATGAATGCTGTAACTGTACGGGCATATTCTTCGTACCTCTAACATGTCAGTAGACCAGGTGCTAACTTGTGTTTGTAACATTGATGTCACCTCATCTATATGAAATAACTACGTATGACGTAATATATGGATGCCCTCTAATGGGATATGCTATAAACATATAGGCCTGATTCCAGAAACTTGTTTAGCTCAAACGCAATGTTAGCTTAAAATCGCTTTGTAATTTAAAAGGGGGTTTAAGCAAAATGACGTTTAATATTTACACCCTTTGCTACTTAAACGGGGAAAGTTTAAACACATAAATCGTTGTTATTTAAGATGCTAACTTGGTGTATGAAATGGCCCTATTGTGTTTTATGGTTGAGCGCATAAGTGAAATATGGATGGCTTTCCGTAGCGTTTAAGGTGCTACGCGAACTGGATGAGAATGATAGCCGCCATTGCTGTTGTTAACTGGACAGTGCAATGTATGAGCCGTGCACTTCATGAAAACACACACTCTAAAACACTTGCTTAAACTAGCCCCCTACCTAGTTTAAAACGTTTCTAAACGCATTTTGACGAAAGTTAAAGTACGTTTAACTTTAAACTCCTTTCTGGAATTGCGTTTACTTATGCAATACGTTTATCTCACATATAAACGTTTGCTTAGCTTAAAACCGCGCTAAACACCTTTTTGGAATACAGGGGCAGATAATTTATTTTTCTTTGATGCCCATTGTATTATTGTTATACATAAAAAGTACTACATTTTTAACAATTCAGTTTAGATATGAGAAAATTATAAATTAATCATTTCAGAAACTAATTCAATAAAAGCCCACATTAAACAAACCACTTTCCAACAGCTTTATGCACACCCCTTCAGGAATTGTCAAAATGTACTCCATTTGAACTGAAGCATTTAGTGACATTGCAAACAGTGGAGTCACTTCTTCATTTTGTATGGAGTATTAGCAACACATGGTTTTCTACTGCAAATATTTACATGGTACTATTTGACTACCAATCCACACAATCATGTGTATAAACTATGTTTCTTATGCAATAATTTGAAGTATATTCTTGATTATGCAGTGCATTGGCTGCACATTTTTTGCATTATATTTATGATTTTCTTTTTAAGGGAAATAATATGGTTAATATTATTTCAATATTATTGCACCTATTTTAACACTTCACCATTGATGCCTGTTTCTTATAATAATTGTAAATGTAACTAGATTTGCTGTTGGAATAATTTCAACTCTGCAAATTAAAAATGAATGTATTTTTAAATATATATTTTTGTGTACAATCATGCACAATCACACAACTTGAAACTGGTTTTAACCAGTTTATAATTTGGTTATAAAATAACGGTTAGTTTTCGTAACCTCTTCGTCTGTGTGCTTCATGTGTAAATGTTCTATTATGGCTTGAGATCACACCACTGGGGAACAATCTCTATTTTTAACATGTTCGGTGTTTTTTTGCGTCAGTGATTCTATATTTCCCAGATAATTACTATGCTATGCCATGCCCCCTCTGTGTAGAAGAGCAAGAGAAACTACTTATCTAGGGCATTTTGTACATGATTTTTGTGACCTGAAACTTCCATCTTTTTTTGTGAGAAATCTAGCCATAACCCGGTCCTACTTTTGACATAAATCATAAGCTTCAAGTCTTATCGTTTGATTTAATGAAGTTCTATCAAGGGGGTTATGGCCAGTTTTTGTCTTTGTAAATTAATTCAGAAGAGAGTGTTTTTGTACCATGGGTACATTTATTTCTGAAACGGCTGGGAATGGAAAGTATGTTGAAAGGCATTTTCATTAACTTTTACCCCAGCATTCCCATCACGAAGACTAGTGAAAGCCCTCCATTGCGATGTATAATGTGTTTGTTTTGAACCGTGCCTATAGGTATGATGTTAATTTTCGCCATTGCTAGATTTCACGCACATCGAAAGCATTTACACCAAATTTCAATCCAAACCATCCAGTCTTTTTCAAGGATCAAATAAACTTATAAAGTTAGTGACACAAAGTACTATTTACTATGGCGACTGTAGATTGCCATATGACAAAATCGGACGCAAAATTCATTGAAGAAGATCGGGTAGAGAAGGCACACGGTATAGTAGGGAAGATTCTTCACATGCATCGCAAGCGGAATTTCCAATCCTGTTTAAAAGCATCTGATAGCAAGTGATTGAGGTAAAATATGGTTATTCACGTTTCGGTTTCTTGAAATGTTAAATTCAGGAAGATTTTGTCGCAGGCCATCTAACGTAATAGTTTAGTGGTAGCAAAAATGCCACTGTCAAATTCGGAAACCCTCGCATGCCTCACTGACAGCTGAGTAGGAGTCAAGGATTGCTCTGTAGATGGGAAGTTCCCGATTTTCCGCATTTTTTAAACATGGCCACTCACATCCCTGTATAAACAAGCACAGACATAGCGGAGCGGGAACCAAATTCTGCGCACCTGTCAATCAAGTACTTTTGCTCACTGTGGCGTTGTCATGCGTGGTCGTTATTTAGGGGAATCAGGTACTGTATAAGTGGAAATTTTCGCGTACAGACAGTTTTGCCAAATGCGCGAGAATTTAATTTCACGGTTTTGACATCGATGCAATACAAATCTATTGGAAAAAGTTATTTTCGCGAGTTTTTATTTTCGCGTTTTTATGTTCACTCGCGAAATTCACGAAAATAGAAACCTTGCGAAAATTTCCACTTATACAGTAGATTGTGCCTCAGTGGTGTGGCTGGAGATAGAAGTACAAACCATGGAAGATGTAACATCCTTTAAGGGCTATCAGCTGGACAAATGTCTCATTTTGCTGTGGGATACACAGTAGATATTGATAGAACAAAAAAACCTCAAAACTTTCTCCTATTCATCTACAAACCGGAAGTAATTATTGGAGGAGTAAAATTAAAGGATGTGAGGCTTAAAAGGGGATGAACTGCATTGAGCACAATGTTTCTGGCACCCATCGGATTCAGAATCAGCATAGAATAGTCTAGAAACCACTCCCTCTATTTAGGTAAGTCTTCCAAAGGAGGGAGTATGGATTTCAAATAGAATAGCCCAGTGGTTAACTACATTTGACATACACCCCCCCCCCCCGGAAGATTCAGGTAAAGTTCTACAGGGGGAGTATGGATATCAAATAGAATAGCCTATTGGGTAACTACACTTGAAATACACACTCCCTCTGTCAAAGGTTAGGTGAGGCTCCCACAGAGGGTAGTATGGATGTCAAATAGAAAGCCCATTGGTATCACATTGAAAATACACAGTTCCCTTGTGTAGATTTAGGTAAATGTAATAGTTTATCTGTATTATCATCATAAAGCAATGAAATTCAATCATGTGTCTTCCAAAACAGTTTGGGAGGATTGCTCATTAGGCAGATGCTTAACTCCTAATACCAGTTGTTGTTTTTTTCAAAGGAGAATGGTTTTGGACGCCTGAGGTCAAACAGTCTCTTAAGATGTTCTAAGTCATTCCAACAAAGTTGCGTTAGGAGTTTGGTGTATTCCAAATATGCAGTCTCCCTAATGTTGTATTCCATGAAATTGGTATAGTTTGTATGACTACAATTTATTATAATGCACTTCTGAACTGTTTTGTTATTACTCTGAAAACTCTTTTCATTGGATGATGTTTTAATGTTGACTAGTTTTAATGTATTTCACATAAAGAGTATTTATTAGAGCCCATAACTTGTCTTTTGTTATTATAATGGCTCAGACCATTAACAGCAGATGTGCAAAATATGTGTGTCAAGTTGATAAATTAGGTGAATTGAAACACCACAATTGTGTTTTTCAGAGATTATTGATTATTATTTATATCAGGCTTCCGAGTGGTGCAAAGAAATCTTTGTATTGTACAGTTTTGGTAAAAGTCCCCGGATGCAATACAATATTCTTTTTAATATTGTATCGCATCCGGGCATTTTAGCGAGAACGCCATTATTGAAACACTGTATCGTTCGCCAGTTGGACTACAACAATGTCAATGCAAGGTTTGGTTTGAGTCAGCCTGATATTTAAATAATAATAATAATATTGAATGGCTTTTTTTACGTATGATACAAGAATATATTGCACTCGCAAGAAAAATATTGTACTCGTCTTCGACTCGTACAATATTTTTCTAGCTCATGCAATATATTCTTGTATCATACTCAAAGCCATTCAATATTTTATAAATATTAGAGCCAAACCCATCAACAGTATTGCCAGGACAAATTTTGGCAAGGCGCAGTATGGAGGGCAAAGAACAGCCCAAATGGGCAAGGTACGTAGGGTCTTAGGAACTGAAATTTTAAGAAATTTTCAGGCTTGGGAGCTGAAATTAGGTCAAATTTAGCTTATGAGGCAAAACTTTTTCCCAAAAGGGAACATTAGTAACTCAAATTATGTGCTTCAACTGGGAGTCTTAGGAACTATTGGAGAGACACGAAATGGGGGTCTTAAGGGCAGGACACACCCGTACCGCTTACCTATGTAGTATTTCCTCTGTCATATGGTGTAAGGCCAAGAAAAAAAACAAGTTTGTCTCAGAAGATCGTGCGCATTATGTTTAAAATTGGTTTTTGACCACATAATTTTTTTTTTTTAGGTTTTACTCACTTTAAATTTTTTTTGTAAAAATTCAGAAAAAAAAATAAAAAATTTGGCCGCAAAAGCGCCGAAGAATTGAAAAATGGGGCAAAATGCATTAAAGCAAGAAAAAACGCATTTCGCATTGGGATTTTTCCACATTTCTCTAAGACAAACTGGGGTTTTTTTTGGCCTAAAAAGATTTTTTTTTCTTTCCCCCAAAATATTTTGGGCAAAAAAAAAACATCAAATTGGGGGCCAAAATTGGTTTAAAATGTTCAAATTTTTGATTTTTGGCCAAAAAAAAAAACACTTTATTTACCCCCCCCCCCCCCCATTTCACTTTTACCTCCCCAAGATGTCACTTTTGCCCTCCGTTTGCTCCACAGAAAGAGATATCTGGCGCCACCGCTGAGAGATTAATGGTATGAAGTCTGCTTAACTCTTTAGCACTAAACCTAATAGTAAACCCTAAAATCTACACCAAATTTGGCACACTATCAATTGCACATTGACATAAAGATGTCAGGATCCCAACTTTTTTTTCATAAAAATCTCCTGTTTGAAGAAATGTTGCCTCCAGCTTTACAGGGTACAACTCCAATTAAGTAAAGTTGTAAGAATCATTAATTTTTGTGGGTTTGAATGTGGCTATATTTAAAGTCAGTTTTATCATGTTTTACCGGTGAAGTCTTTCAAGTTGATGAAGTGGAAGCATAGATGTTTTCAATAGAATTTCTTGTTACTTAAAATGTTTAAAATTGTAATATTCATGTGTCATATGAGTTTTCAGTAAAATGGATTTTGGCATAATTTCTTTCAAACGAGTGCTGAATTTTGCCATAATGTCCGTCCCAATTGTTGCCAGTTTTGTACTGCAAATACACACTATTTGTAATGCTTTTGTATTTTTCTAACTTTTCCAAAACAAATTTTCTTAAATAGAAAATGTATTTTTATAGTAACTTTTGTACCGAGTGATACATTAATTATATTTAAATCATGTTATGGACCTTTTTGCTACACTTTTCCACTTTTTTTGGTATTTATATCGTAGTATCTTTTTGTATAAGAAAACATGAACTTGATACAGCATGCCAATACTGTTCACAACTACTTGAATATCTTATCTGCCATAAACCCATAGAGCAGATTTCCTAAAACTGGTGTAGTAGTAAACAAATACTACATGGTTAGAGGGAAATACGGTACACTGGCCTATCACCACGATCCCGGAGGGGTGAGGGGTGGTTGGCCCATAGCCAGTACCAAGGGAAAAAAATAGTGTGCCGTATTTCCCGATATAAACCATGTGGTATTTGTTAAATTACACCTCACTGTGACTTTGGACTATTTCCTTACAACCTTGTCCCCAAATATTTCCCTAATAGGATTCAGCTAATGAAATAGCATGATTTTGTTCATGAATATTCATGAGGTGTAACAATAATACAAAGTCTTTGCTAGTCTGAAGACTTTGAGACCCAATAGGTATAAAAATTGAATCTTTTATACTCCCTACACCACAGTACTGAAAACAACAGGCTGAAAAAATAGCCAGATTTAAACTTCATACCTAATGTTTGAATTGTTCAAGAAATTATATTATATGCAAAATCTTTGGCCCACAATAGTGGGGCTTATGTTATTACATTGGATGGATGTCTATTTTGGTGTGAAATTTCAAATGAAAAAAAAAAGAAGCGGCACCACAAAGTGCAACGACTGTGAACTTTCACAACTTGGTATGGTAGGAGACTAAAGGAACCCCCATCTGGTGCAGTATGGGTAAGAATCTGCATGTTAATGGACTACTAATGAAGTTAATTAGCTATGAATTCACCTTCTAATCTACTGTGCCAACAAATGCAGACAATCTCACAAAACTTCACATTTTGTCGGGTTTGTGGAACTACAATGGACTTCTGCCTGAAAGGGAGAGAATTTACTTTGTGTAAATTACATTTTCTTTAGTGATTAAAAATGGTATTCAGACCACCATATATTTCTACTCGGTTGGAAAGATGGCTTGGTTCAAACCATAGGCGGTATAGACCAGTTTAACCATCGACGTCACTTCTTTTAGTTGACATGCGAATCATTCCTGCGAATAATCATGGCCCTAGTATGAAAACTATAACAGATACAATTGCCAAGTGGGTACACAGTCAGGCAGACCTATTTCAACGATACCAGGCCCCTAACATATTTCCAAACATTGCGGTAATGTTATTCTGAAAGGAGGGTATAACTTACACCTAGGTTAAAACGGGTTAGTCCTAAATGAGTGGACCTTTTTTCCTTCCCATTCTATCTCTGAAAATGTGCTGTAAGGGATGAGAACATTCCTCATATTGGGCCGTTTCGGCCATCATGAGGAATTTTCTTTACCCGTTACATTTAAATTTCACAGTATTTGAAAAGAAAAAAAACAAGGGTCCACTCAAGTAGACATACCTGGTTTATTCCCAGGTCTAAAGTTAGGACTCCCTTTCAGAAATACAGCCAAAATCTATACCTCAAAGAAAGAGAAAACAAACGCTAGTGGTGTAAACAAAATGTGCTTGGCATGATGTCTAATTTTTAGGGGAGCGGTTCATCTATTTATTGCCAGGGGGGAATGGAGGATTTCAACTTTTCGGCAAAAAATTTTCGCGTTCCCCCCCTCGCTCCGTTCAAAAAATTCAAACATGCCCCCCTTGAGCATGGGCCTGATTTTCCCGATTTAAAAAGTTCATGTTCCCCCCCCCTCTCGCTGTGATGAAAAAGTTTCACATTAACCCTCTATCTTACAAAAATTTTGCGGGTTCCCCCCCCCTCAAATCCTCCATTCCACCGGCGTAAATAATGACCCCTCCCTTATATCTTGCATAGGTAGTTTGTAAAAACATCTCAAAATTTTGCACTAATTCTATCAATTGACAACAAATTGCGATCAAAATCCTAAACTTCTTTCGGTTTTTTGTAAATAGATGGACGTACAAATCACATTTTTTATATAATTAGAAATCAAAAAACAATCATGATAAGAATAAAGATATTCAAATATTTTGTCGAACAATAAGTGTTTGTAGATACTAGAATATATGCAGCTCTATTAATAGAAGTACTATTTTGTGTATACCCACCAAGAGTATTTTCCCGCACCAGAACATGTAAGAAGTGTAAAGTGCCGTTTAAAGTGTGACAATATTCTGATATTGCCCATAATATGGATAAAGCATACGGCAGTCTATTTTGGTCGTACCAATATTATATTGCAATAATAAGCTGCTTTATGCTTTATTCTGTCTTAATGGCGCGATTCAGTATAATTTGTCCTAAAGTGTTTTGAATTATGCCAAATATAACTTTTCAACATACAAAAAAACATCAGTGTATGTAATTGCAGGTTCTCACAGAACAAAGAATCTTTTATTTTAGATGGATAGTTCAGGAGTTGATTCAACGCTATATGATGTCAGATAAAATGTTGAGAGTATGATGGTAAAAGATAGTATTCAAACATAAATACCTCTCTAAATATAGCAACAAAAACAAGCACTGTGGCGACTCTTCCCAATAACCCCCTAGGACCTCCCTATCTATACTCTGTAACTCTATAATTAAAATTACATCGATGCGCTGGGCAGCATTATCGCGCCTTATGACCAAAGGCGCTTAGGCGCAGTCTAAATCCATGAAATCGCGCGCGATGTTTTAAAAAGAAAAAAAAAACCAACAAGCGCATATGATACGACAAAACAAATCTCTTACAACTGCATCCACAAAATACTGGTCGTATATAAGTCGACATACCAGTCACTCCTTGTGAGACTTGTGTGGGAGTTTATTGATTACTTTATTACTAATCTAGTTTTATGACGTTATTGGGCATATAAGTATTCTTTTGATGTACTGAGCAATCAGAGATACTGTAAGAATGGTGGTTATGGTTTACACAGTGAGATATAGAAGCACTATTTTTGATTGGTTGGTTACATTAGAAGGTAATATCATGTAATTGAGGGCAAATCGGAGACACTGTAAGAATGGTGGTATGTTTTACAAAGAGATATATAAGCACTATTTTGATTTGTTATCTCAGCTCAAGAAATTATCTCTGTTGTCGATTCTGAAAAACTCCAATCAGAAAGATTGTTATTACGTTTGTGTGGTCCGTTCCTGAAACTCAGCCATAAATCTATGTGCATACTATAGGTGTGTTTCTATTGGGACCATTTAACGGAAAAGAGACGGATAAGGGTATTAAACTGTGCTCAATAGAAACTGACCTCTCTCCTATTTACCTGGTAACTCAACCCGGCAAAATTTTCCTTCGCGAGGAGGAAAATAGCGGTGTCACTTACCGGTAAACGCCAATATAAAACACTCCATTTCAGCGACATGTTGCGCATGCAAGCGAGGAAACTGGAAATTGATAATAACGCGTGTTAACGGTCTCGATGAATAGCCCTACGTGTGGACGTGTACGACAGAGAGATGAAGGGATATTCGGCCTGGATTCGGCGGTGCCTCCTTGATCTTACTTCATCCTTCTCGCGCTTGTACAACTACATGTCCCTTCGAACCTTCTTCTGACGTTCACGAGCATCTAACCTATCATTTGCGTCTGAATTTTGACTGTAAAATGTCAAAATTGACATCAATCCTACCATCGCAAATCCCGCCATATTTTTGTTGAAAAAGTCAACCCACAATGCTTTGCGTTGACCTCAGTGTACGACCTTTTGCCGGCAAAGTTTTATGTGGAGTTGATCGAGAGCAGCCAGGTAGTATTTACCGGTAAACAGTGCCCAATAGAAACTGACCGTTATCCACCTTTTCCTTGCTCTTTCCCGGTAAGAGATTTCCCGGTAAAATGCAGGAGCTTCAATAGAAACACGCTTTATGTCATGCCTGAGTGGACCAATTTGTCCAAAGCACTATTTACTGGTATGAAAAGGTCCGTTATGTAGGACATACATGTGAGTTAGTATACACGTAGGGTTACGCACAAGTTTGGAGAACAGGCTCCAGTAGGTTAAGGGGTAAAGATTTTACCATTCTCTAAAAGGATGCAAAACAAACTTACCATACATTACTTTTGAACTACTGTGCATTTGAATATTGAAAATGCACTTTTGAAGAAACTATGGGAAAATGTGTATATTTTCTTAGTTGGGTCTTTTTCTAAAAATGAATTTGGCCGACAGTTTAGGACAAGGTGCATCAGAAATGATTCAGCTTTTCAAAATTGCTTCTGTACTTTGTACAGGTAGTGATTATATGGGAGTGGAAAAAGGTATATACGGTACTCCCAAAATCAGTACTCACTGTTTAAAGTTAGAACTTCCTTATATCAGTTGAAGTCACAGCCGTTATTGTGCGTGCATAAAGGCAAAATACCATCAAAAAACACTGAAGAAATAGCGGTAATAGAGGTGTGCCTCTTCTTGATTGCAAGTATAGTTGTAAATTTGAGCAAATTAACCAAGAAAGAGATTGCTTCCCTTTCCTGTCATGCATTTTATTATCTGGGCTTGTAGATGATATTTCAGCTTATTTATGATAGGTTCATACTATTTTGGCTGGCGCTAGCCTTTCCCACATGCTTTTCATGCATCGCATATGCTTGTGTATCCGGTGCATAAAGTATGTTCAAAAGGCTAGCATTTGCTGAAGAAGTTTGAACCCAGTCAACTCACCATTACCCGGCAGCACCCTAGGGTGTCAGCCCTCTGTACTTAGGCCTGTGAGCTCAGCAAACTGGCT
This sequence comes from Ophioderma brevispina, assembly GCA_023653785.1. Classification (NCBI taxonomy): domain Eukaryota; kingdom Metazoa; phylum Echinodermata; class Ophiuroidea; order Amphilepidida; family Ophiodermatidae; genus Ophioderma; species Ophioderma brevispina. Next base: position 15,719 of record JAMKCH010000597.1, read on the forward strand.
GGTTTCAGTAAATCTCTTAAATTTTTCAAAACCATATCGGGGGAGGATATCCAGGGGGTTCTGAATTATGGATTGAGTAGGGACGTGCCTAGAGTCTGGAACTTAGGGAACCCAGCTTCTAGACCCCCATAAGTTTTGCCAAAAAAGGGACCCATTGCTATACCAGAGATGCAGAGTTTTGGCCAAATTTAACAAAAAATTGCCATTTTCCCTCAAAATTTTGACCTTTTTAGCAAATTTAAAAATTTTTGGCTTCAGATTGAGGAAATTGGACTAATTTTCCAATTTTTAATTTTTTAGATCAAATTGTATTATGAGTTAATTATTCAGAGCCGCATTAAAAATGTGACCCAGTTTGAGCAGTGCCCATAGTTCGTTGTTTTGAGTACCCGGGAGGGGGAATATCTTTCCTATACATCTTTTAGTGATGGTGACAGAAAACAGAGGGAACAGAGCACACCTATCCCCACTATCAGAGGGTGTTTTGAATCAATCCCATGATGCATAGCATTGTGCCTATACTGTACTGTACTAAACACATGTCAGTACTTAGGGATAAAAAGTGTTTCAAAAGTTTAAGGACCACAAACCACAAGACATTTCATGATCATGCTACAAATTCCCTAAGTACTAATGCTTTGTGGGCTAAAATGACCGTAAAAGTCAGGCTTTTTATGTGTTAAGAATAGGATTTTTGTGGGATCACATGACCCTATTGAGGTGAAATTTCCCAAAACTGGTGCATTGTGGGATTGACTCAATACACCCTCTGCCCCACTATTGACTGCTTTTTCCAGATTGTAAACATACATGTTCTACAGGGACAGGAGTATATTTTGACACACTTGACTGATATAATCAGTTGCATTGGTCTCTTGTAGATCTCAACTAGGGGAGTTTCCGTAACCTGACCCATCTGACACATTTTTTTCTGACACTTATGAATTCAGAAACCCTTCACGGAATAAAGCACATGTTTATTCCGTTAAGGTTTCCGAATAAGTGTGTCAGAAAAAAAGTATGTCAGATGGGTCAGGTTACGGAAGCCCCCGTCAACTACCCTTGGAGGTGTGAAATTGTAAAGGTGGAAATTATCTACAAGAAAGTGTAGGCTGCACCTTTAATGATTGACTTGTTTACCATGTCAGAAAGATTAGTTCTTAAAACATAGGTCAAAAGTCATACTAAAATGGGTTGCTCGACTTGGAGAATAAAGATTATTTTTAACTGGTACTCTCGCTACAACAAATTGAAACCAATGCGATACCATTATTTAAAGTGGAATAATGAGGCTCGAGTTAGAGATCTTCCATGCAAAAAAAAAAAAGTGTATTGCCAGTTTTCAGTTCAATGTAGAGTAAAAGAGTACCGGTTCAACAAAAAAATCATTCCTTATTCTCATTCTTAAACAGATGTATAAGTTTAGATAATTTTCAACGTAATTTGCGATCCTTATGGTTCAAAAGTAAGAAGATAGGACTGTCTTTACTAAGTGAAAATGATTGAACAACCCATTATACGCAATGTTGACAGGCAAGCTTGAATGTTAAAACATATCACAGCTGTTTGAAAGTCTCATTTATGACAAAACGAGAATAAAACAAAAAATATCAATGGTGACACACTTTTGTAAACTAATTTGGAGTATTTATTTCACAAACTACATCGTGTGTAAATTTGATAAAATTTCATTGCGGGCAAATATGATTTTTCATAAAAGTCTAGTTTTACATGTCTTTCTATGGGAAATAGGCATATAGAGGGTGCTATAACATACAAATTATGACCTTTGTAGGCCTATATGGTAAGATTCCCGCAATGGATTTTTCTGATTTTTGTGGAGGTAATAGCTCTTGCATGTCCCTACTTAATATCAGTTGTCAAAATTGTGTCGCCAGTGCTTCATGCTCTCATCTAAAATAAAAGAGACATTTGCGTGGGGTCAACAGCTGTGATGTACAGCACAAGATTGTAAACCTCAAAATAACTTCATAGTGCATAATTATAAGTCTAAATTGTGAGTTGAAACTGGGCAGAAACCAATTGTGTAAATAGTGCTTACAACATGGGTTTCCTCCATGATATCACTGTGAAAATGTAAATGTCAAACAATCTAGGGATGGCATGCTTCTAATAACAATATTCATATTCAGTGGCCAGTAACATTATGCATAATGAATATGCATGATTGAATCTCCATTATACTTTTATTCAGTCATTACTTTATTCATATTCACGGGCCACCACTCTTGTTGATTGAAAATTTGTTAACATAATAAAAAAAATCACCCATTTTGAACTTTACATTATTTTGTAACCAAAGCCTATTTGTAAAATGTTTAATGTACTGAATGTTAACATGTTCTGGTAACATATTGCATTCAATATTTTCAATGTATTTATTTGGTAATATGCTTTGTACTACATTAACATGTCTTGGTTAACATTTTATTTCTATTATTTCACAGATATGAACACTAACTCTAAACATTTTTCCCATTCCAGTGAACATTCCTGAAATGGAGGCTTCCCTTGTGATATTTTTTCACATTTTTGTCATACTTTTTGAATATATATGAGAAAGAATAAACATTTTTAATGTTTGTATATGTATACAATATATTGTGGTTATCTTTTCTTTGTTTTTGAGTCCATTAGAGGTGCTTGTTCCAATATTGGCCACAGTAGTGAATAGGGGTGTTTCTGTATATTCTTTCTGACACAGTTATGAATTCGGAAACCTTAACGGAATAAACCACATAAACCCTGCGACTTATTCTGTTAAAGTTTCCGAATTTGCAAGTGTGTCAGAAAGAAGTGGGTCACCTTACAGAAACACCCAGTGAATAGGTTTTCCAATATAATTATGTTATTGCTTTCTCCAGCAAAACCATAAGTTTGATTTCCACGAAACTTAGTGGTAAATGTATCCAAGTGCCAGGCTCTCATATCAAGTAGAGAACAAGGTACACTTAAAGGCTGACTCAGAGATTTCCCGAGGAGGACGCCCTCAATTTTCAATCAATTCATGTTTTTTGCATGTATATAATGCTTGCACATACGAATCACTGTGTGAAATAGCTAAGCTCAAATCGAAGTCCTTCATGTAGAAAATCACAACTTTTTTTATAAAATTCCGGATCCAGAATTTTTGTTATACACAGTATTCTGTGGCACTGTTATACTGCACATAAATGTTTATTGCATCAAAACGAAAAAATCCAATTAATCTCAAACTTCGGAAAATTTGAGCATTTTAGGTGACTATCTAGTTTAGTTCTAATAATACACAAAAAAGTGATATTTCAAAATCTCTGAGTAAGCTTTTAAATCGAAACAAGTCGGACCTTGTAAAAACTGTTGCATGGGGTGAGTTATGAGGTTAATCCATTGCTTGCCTCTTTTTTTTAACCCGGGCACTACCTGGGCTGGTCTTATTGGCTTCTAAGAACTATTTTGATTGGTTACTTGGAAGGTAATATCATGTAATGATACAAATCAGAGATATCGTAAGAAGAGTAATGAATGGGGGTATGGTTTACACAGACATATAGCAAGCACAAGTTGGAGTGGTTCAGGTTGTAAGGTTTTTAGCCAAAATTCACACAATTTTTCAGGCCGTTCAGGCTTTTCTCTAATGACGTAACATATAACCAGACCGAAGATTCTCCGCCACGGCGTAACCAAAATCTAGGTGCCAAAAGTATTATAATGACATACGCACTTCATTAACACAGTTTTGGGCACCACATATTTGGTTTAGACGTGTTTTGGAAGTCTAAGTCCTTTGCCTATTTATGCGACACTGCGGAGTATTTTACGGTCGTCACACTTAGTGAGTGATAAACAACAACAACAAATGAGGCACATGCTATCTCACGGACTCAAATATCTCTTTTCTAAGCAAAATTAACAGGGGTCATTCGGGAGACTTTTGGTGCATTAGGAATGCAGGCTCTTTTTAGCAGCCTTAGTTTCTTCATCGATTGGTTTTCGCATAATTATTGCAGAAAAATCGGCCGATAGACAATGGAAACACTGGGGAAATGCAACACTGGTAACAATAGAGTGACGCACAGATTGTTTTATATGCGGGGTGCTTGTGCGCATCAACAGTGACGACACGCGAGTGCTTACGCAGCAACAACAACGGCGCGCTGTGTGTGAGAGAAAACGGGTACGGGCTGTTGGGCTATTCCATAATACACGCGATATCACTCTTGGTTTAATATTCCAGCTCTATGGGCTTGTCTCTTCAGGCCCTCTTGCATCCCTGTGGTTACTCAGAGGGCTATCTCATGTTGTGTCCTGTAATGAACCAATCTGAGAGGTTGTATCATAGGTGGTAGTGCCCAATGGTTAAGAAAATGGTAAAAGCTTCAAATGGTAGAAGTCCCAAGTATACAAATGAGGTATTACAATTGATTCTGTCATGCGCTGTATGATGTTGTGCTGTAGCGCTTGACAGAATAAATGGCAATACCTCATTTGCATAATTCGGACTTCTATATGAAATGTCTTCAGAGGAAACTGAAAGTAATCACATTTATTGTGTGGATTAGACTCGGATGTGAATTCTCTCATGGAAACATAAGGGTCCACACCACTAAATAATGCACCCAGCAGCCAACGTCAGACCATATTTCCTTGTTGAAATTGGTGCTGTTGGGTCTGGTCTGAATTGAGTAATCCGGAATGCGACCAAAATAGACTGTGGCAGTGGCGGATCGAGAATCGGAAAAGCAGGGGCACAAAGTAGAGTTAAATAATTGCGTGTTATCAACCAACACATTGAACTGGTTCACATTAACTCGTTACTGCACATGTCTCTAGGAATTTTGTATAGTGGTCCACTTGATACAACAATAATCCTACTTCAATAAAGAGTTCTGCATGAGTAAGTCTGTTTGCCGATACCTCGCAATATTTAACTCTTCCTTGTGCCCGCTGTTTCTGATTTCTGGGATCCGCCCAGGACTGTGGGGCATAGATCAAATTCCGTAGTGTACATCAGGGACAGGCAAAACCAAGGTTAAATTCATACTAATTATTAAACCATCAACCGTCGTTCCACAAATAAAGCGTGGCACATTTTCTTGAAAATGAAGAGGTCACCTCCATTTCTTTTCCCCAATATCGTGACCAATGGATACACCACACCAACTTCAGCAAATGGAACTACAGTCTGATAATAACTTGTTGGACAGAATCGGAATACAAGCGCGCATGGGACTGAGTGCGCCTTAGGGAGGTATTGCACCTCATTCGCGATGCGTAATTGAGGTCAAAGTATGCGCGAACCTCCCTGTAGCTGTTGCGCTTACATGAGGTGTGCGTACCTCTTGTCCAAGTAATGTTTAATCCCACAGTAACCTATATTCAACCACCGGCCTGGTGGGCAAAGGAAACGCAAGTTCATTTGGGAGGCAGGGTTATTTTTATATTGCATGCAGTTAAAAATATTTCAGGTGTTAGCACCTGATTATGTAAAATGTAATGCATCCAGTTGTGTTGTGCAAAATAGTTGACATTATTTTTTTTTTTTTTTTTTTTTTTTTTTTTTTTTTTTTTTTAACACAGACTTCGATTTATGACCCAGACTCCTGAAATATACCAAAAAAGTATTTTAAAGGAATATGTCCAGATTTTTGTCAAGCTCAGTTTGACTTACATTCATAAAATAATGTTACATCATCCCGAATCCCGAAAAAATAATACAATTTGATGTAAAAATTAACAAAATAGAGGCATTTAATTTTTGCTTTTTTGACATACGAAGAAAACGGGCGGATTTTTCGCCAGGCTCATTGATCAAAAGCGCCCAATTTTGCTCTCCTTGTGACGTCAAAGGTGATGAACCAAATAACATCGTTGGTGATGGAATTGTTATTGCTGTAACTGTAATATTGATGGATTAATGAAGGTAATAATTGTAGAAAATAGTACTAGAATGACATATTTGTTTCATTTCGTTGTGTTTTTACTTATTATAAGTGGCAGCACTGCGATATGATGGTAACAACGACGTAAATTATGATGGTCATCACTTTGACGTCACCATTTGCCTGCGATGTGGATTTGTCGGATCGTTTTCGGTAAGCCATTGGGCGGAAAAATTAAAAGGGCAAACATACTCAACAAATGTGGACAATTTTACAACTTATTTTGATTATATGTAATTACGTACTTAGCTTTCCATCCATACCAAATTTTCCAAATATCAGAATCGACATATTCCTTACTGGCATATGCAAATTATTTTCATAGTGTTGGCACCAACAAAGGGCTAATCATATTGTCATATTGGAAAGCCCTTTTGCATATTTATGAGACATGCGAGTATTTTTCTTTGTTGCCATTATCGAGTGAAACCAACACCTGATGCTAAGTTACATGCATCACTCTGAAATCCCGTATCTTGTCTTAAGTGAAATTAAAAGGGGCCATCTGGAGACTTTGTGCATTAGAAATGGCAGGAATCTTTGTAGAGACATGGTTTCTTCAATCGATTGGTTTAACCTAATTATTGCAAAAAAAAAGCACGTCCAGTCAGACAATGGAACATTAGGGAAATGCAACACTGCTAACATAACATGTGACCACGATTTTGCTTGGGCAGCACAGCGATGACACCACAGCTGATTTGCGCATAAAAAGGACGGCAAGCAGGGTGCGAACGAAAGTGGTACGCTATTGGGATATTCAATAATAGTGGGGGTTAGTACAGATCTCAGTGAGTTGCAATCTGGATAAAACTGATTTTGGGACAAGTACTTTATGCATTGCTAATAACGAAAATTTTGATGGAAGCACTTGCCACCCCTTTCAAGGCCCAGCTTGGGGTCAAGTTTACACGGGGTAAAAAATTGAAAATGTTCTGATTGTGTTGAAAAAACACACCTATGATTTTTTGGCTGGTTACAAGGGATTCCAAAAAGGTATAGTTGATGTACTAGTATAGATCATTTATTTATTCATTCTTAAAACATCAAAAAAAGCAAAAGAAATGTACAAAAAAGTCCAGAAAAGAAATTTAAAATGATGGTGCAACCCACATCCTATTCCGCAGGACTGTCGACAATTACAACAAAACATACATTAAAAGGTTAAAACTGCAGTTTACATAGAACATTTATAATTTAAAACCAACGTATGCCACTTAAAGGTTAAATAGTTTTTAAAAAATCCAATTAACGCCAATCGACCAGTCTTGAGTCAAATTTAGAATAAATATGGAGTATGATGTAGATATTGCACAACGGCTGATCGATTAAGAAGTTGTTTTGATTCACGTTTCAAAGGCTTGTTTTTTGAGAGCTCATTGAAAATAGGTATTGCCACATTAGTCTTTTTCCTGAGTAATAAGCCCACAGCTACCAACTTCTATACAAAAGAGATGAGAATTATACCCATGGCCCTGAAGATCACTGATGAGGCTAGAATATTTATTGGATTTTAGTGTGTGGGCTTTATCAATGTTTGGTTCAAAAGGAAAATGACGAGTTCAATTACAATAATACATTTGGTGACTTGATTAATAAAAAACAATACTCTTTGAATGGGTTGGAATTATGTTTGGAGGGATGGTTGTACAAGCATTTTTTTGGCATCTGGTAGATCACAATAATTGTCCAGCCTCCCCACATATTGAAATTTAAACAATCCAAAATGATCCGAAGGATAGAATTGTGACGCCAGATATCGGCCTGGTGGAGCATGAACTTGCAATTGTGAGGACATGCTGAAGTGTTTCCTTCTTCCCGACTAGTCAACTTAGTGTTCATCCTTTTCCCCAAACACGCAGCATGTCTCCCTGGGAGACATGCTGCGTGTGTTACAGTTTTGGAATTTGGGGTAAAAATGGTGAAAAACCCTAAAAAATCTCAAAAATCAAAAATTTTAAATTGCTTCAATTTTTGTAAAACAGGGTTCAATTTGTTGGTTCAGCGCATAAAATGAAATATAGGCAGTTGATTATCGTGAGTGTTTAGTTTATTAACAAAATGGCGAAATAAGTCAACAGCTATTGGATACTATTGACCTTGTAAACATATTTTGTGGATAACGTGAAAACTAAGGAAAAACAGATAAGGCAAACCTATTCCTTATTTCAATCCATTAAGTAGGGAAATAATTTGCACCACGTATACCCGAATCAAAGCCACTTACTTTTGACCATGACACACCAAAAAATGACTTTTTCACTTTTTACAGTTTTTACCCCATACACTCCAAAAACTATAAGCCATAGATAGTGTAAAAAATAATCGTTTTGGAATCCTTGTAACCAGACAAACATCATTGGTGTACTTTTCAACACAATTGGGAACATTTTACAAATTTTGACCCGTATAAAAACTTGAAAACCAAGCTGGGGGTCCATTAAGGTGTTTGGCAAGTGCTTCCATCAAATTTTATGGATTATCAATACCTAAAGTACATGTGTATGCAAAACAAGGCGATTCTCGAACAACAAGTCTCGCCTGCTTTCGCGCATAGCGGTAAGACAAAGAGCAGCAGACAAGATTGCAATGTATGAATACAGGGTATTCCCCAAAAAAGTTGTGCAAGCAGAATACAGTGGAGGATGCAGATATCTCTCTCCCCAAACCCCACCCCATCCCCAACACCCACCCCTCCCCCACCATCCGCACACCCCACCCAATACCAAATCCCGCACATCCCACCCCTCACCAAACACCCCGCAAACCCACCCCTACCAATACCCGGCAACACCCCACCACCCCCCCCCCCCCCCCCATCACCCACAACCCGCAGCCACCCTTACCCCTCCCCAACACCCGCAACACCACAAACCCCTCCCCAACACCCTGACCCACAACCCACCCCTTCCCAACACCCTCTCCTTCACCAACACCCTACTCCCTCAACACCCCCCACATGCCTCCATGTTACACAGAAATTTTGCTATCCAATGTACCGTTTCAGGAATAGATGGCAATTACGCAATTTAATTAGATCAATTGATAAAAAAATGCCCCTTAATTGGCCCATATGCACTTTGACCTACTATGGATTCACCAAAAGAATGTAGGCAGACTATTCTTTTCATGTAGCAAAGGAATTTTGCCTGATCCGATGTACCGTTCAGTGATAATACGCCATTATACATATTTTAATTAGCTCATTTGCATACCTAAGCCGCAACATAACATACTTTCAAATGCAAAACAAAATTCGCGGCACCAATACAGCTTCATGCAGTGAAAGAATTTTGTGTATCCGATGTATACCCCCAGTTTCAAAAAATTTCATTACACAGATTTTTAATGCATATTAATTAGTTATTTGCATACCTAAATTAACCCAAAATACCCCCAAAATCTAATCCAGGAGGTTGAGAACTCTTCAACCCGCCTTCCTTACCCACCAAGTTATAATCCTTATCTTCCTTAATAACGGAACTCTAGATCACTTGCACAAAGCTTTTTTTTTCTTAATTATGCCAATTAACACTTAAAGGACCCTGGCACATTTGAAAAATAGGTACGCCCCTCAAGATTTTTTCAAAAATCGATATTTTGTGCATGGTTTGTAAAGCTTTTATATATAAAAGCCCTCACCCGAAATGATTAGACCAAATCATCAGCTTCCGTATGGGTAAACGGAACGATTTTTGTAATTCGCGTCGCCGGCGACGCGAAATTCAGCAGACGGCGAAAATGGGTGTTTTAACACAATACAACGACGCCGTATGCAGTTTCCCACGCTATGCACCTGTTTAACCGGTCTATAACCTTTTGTGGTTTAATATCAGTGAGTACGAGTCAAAATAGTTTCCTGTAATATACACATTTTGTTTCTTAAAGTTATGAAAAACTTAAAAGTTAGCCTACAAATTAACCCCCTGGATGTCATTTTCCTCATATCAATGTCCCCATCTGTTTCGGGTTATGTTATTTTTATTGTAAAATATATCTCTGTTCTTCCCAATTGCCTATACTATCATTTGAGAGCAAATTGAAGAAAATTTCATATTTTGTGAAAATGTGGCCAGTGCCCGCTTTAAAATTAAGCATATTTTAAAAACGCTCAAAAGGCACTTTGAGACCCAATTATGATTCACCCAAAGATTCCATGCATAGTATACTTCATGCAGCGAAGGAATTTTGCCTAATCCGCTGTACGTTTTCAGAGATACAGTAATTATGCATATTTTAATTTAGCTCTTTGCATACCTAAGCCCCACGTATCACGCACTCTTTCAAATTGCAAAAAAGTGCGCACCATGCATAAGGCTTTCATGCGTGACAGAATTTTTCCGTACCGATTTACCGTTTCAAATTATAGCAATTACGTCTGATTGATTTGCATATTAAAGGGATTACAGCGATAATGCGAGAGAGACTCGAAAAATGTGGAAATGCACTTTGTTTTAACTTATATATTAGGGGACAAGTGTTCAATCCCATATTACTGCTTAATAGAAACAACCACCAACTAGTGGACGAAAGAATGAAGTATTGAGGAACTTGTGTCATACTCGTCTCCGCAATAGACATACAGCGATTCCGTCTCCAAATCTACATTAAACAAGCTGATTGTGGTTTACATGCACCAGAAAAAACAAAATCAATAATGTTTGTGCTTTATGTAAACATTGTAATTGACCCTGGTGCACATATCACGTTAAAATCGTGGATATTCACGAGAAAGGCTTTTTTGATCTCATTGAATTTTGATACGCACGTAAAAAGTAAAAGAATCCGGATAAAAAGTATACTGCCTTGTCTTTAATACAAGGCTTTCAAGCCAACCACTTGCAGTATGTTTTGGCATATTAATGCTAGTACAAAAAATACAAAACTAATGAATTTTGTATGATTTTTTTTTATGTTTTCGGATTAGCCAATCGCTGCTATCCCTTAAATTTAGGCTCATTTGCATAAAATACTTAATTTGCCCGAAATCCGCCCGAAATCTAATCAGTTCGAGAAACTCTCCAGCCCCCGCTCCCTTCCACCAAGTTTACGTCATCATACGCCTTACGGACCTCCAAAAAACTTGTACACAGCCTTGCGGAAAATGTTCTTAATGTTATGCAAATTAGATACTTAAATTAGCATATTTTTATAACGGCCCAAATCTATTCGAGTCGAGAACTCATGGACCCGCTTCTTTTCCACCAAGTTACATCCCTGTAACCCTTACGGAACTCCAGATAAATCTACACAAGCCCGTACCACGGACGCGGGAAGAACAGCATGACAGACAGACGGACAGACAAACAGACAGAAAAGTGATACTAAGTCTCTGCCGAACAAAGTTCAGGCGCGACAAAATCAACAATTTTTATCCGGAAGCGCACCTCTTTCACTACAGTTCCACTGGCGGATCCAGGGGGTGTGTTTTTGGGGCCGCGCCCCCCTCACTGTAATTTGGCCAAACTCTTGTAAATCACCAATTTTTTTGTACCATAACTGCCTTCCAGCCCCTGGTACTTTTTTGGCATTTTTCCAGGGCTGGATCCGCCCCCGGTCCCCTGTATATAATGCACATGATTTGATTCTTTCTTTTTAATATCTATGGATGTATAAAAAGCCTCTATCCGTCATTTTCTTCAGGATGTCAACAAATGGTGCCCTTAAGTTTGTCAAGGTTGTTTCCTTATTTCATTGAAAATTTAAAGTTACCTGCAAGCGGCAATCTCAGAACTCAACTTTTAGAAATAGATTTTTTGTGCAAAAATATTTTTTTTAAAAAAAATTATGACATTATGGATAAAAAGTAACAGTTTTTAAAAAGCAGACTTTAATAAGCTTTAATGGTCCATTTCTTCGTGACGAATGTGAATTTAAAGGTGATGGGGCCCGATTGAGTATCTGAAGTTATTCTCTTGATAGATGGCCGTCACCCAAAAAACCCCACCGTAAAGTTTCGCGTCCGTATTTCACCATGCGTTTTCATGTGAGAGCACAAACGTGATTTCGTAAGCCCATAGAGTACCGTGTAAAATTAATATGGTCAACCAATGGGGTACATTTTCGCTCATTACTTCCAAACCAACATCCTTTTAATGGCCCTAAATTTACAGGGTAATGAGAAAAATAGTAGCTTTTCTTCTGATACCAAAATGTTTACCACTTCCGGCAAAATCTGGCTTCTGGGGACGAGGCTAATTAGCGATCGGGGCATGGACCTTTAATTTGTTGGTAATGCCACCACACGCTGTTGAACATCTCATTTATTATGACATAACCAGAATAAAACAAAAATATCAAAGGTGACACACTTTTGACAATAATATACATTCCTTCCACTAACTTCATCCTGTGTAAGATTATGAAATTTTCATGCAGTGCAAATTTGATTTTTCTTAAATCTAGTTTAGTACATCTCTATGGGAAAATGTGCATTTCATCAGAGGGTGCCGTATAACATAACAAATAATGACCTTTGTAGGGCCTAATGGCCTAATGGATTCCCACATGGTATTTTTCTGTGTTTACAGTTGGTAATAGCTCTGCGTGTCCCGATCTTTTTTATATCAGTTGTCAAAATGTCACCACTGCTTAAAATTCCTCTAGAAAAAAAGCCATTTGCAGGGGGGCCAAAAAGCTGGTGTGACAATTTACTTCGCATTGAGAGGAACACAATGGCCATTTTAAATTGTGGAAAGACTGATTGTGTCATTCCGATGGGGCTTTCTAATTAGATTGAACTCAAAAAATTCAATGTCAATTTGTGGCAGTGTAATATTATGGAATAAAATTTAGAATTGATATACTGCATTTCTATTTTTTGCCCAAAATGTTACCAGATAATAATCAATAATATGCTTCATTTGTGTAAATCAAATTTTGTGGACCTTCTTATCCAAAAAATAAATTTCCAAAAATGACCCAAATTTGTAAAAAGCTTCAAAATAAATGTGTCATGGGGAGTTCACACTATAAAACTGATTAGGAGCAGGTGAAGGTCCTCCTCATGTAGGGGGAATGTGTTTGCATTGGTGCTAATCTGATTTTCTTTAAAATATGTATTTACAGATGTCAGCTTGTGTTAAATTGGGATGAATGAATTCAGTATTCTGCCCCACATCCTTTCAACATGCAGGTTTATTCCGGTAAGGCTGCCAAATTCATAGGGTAATGGCAAAAATACAAAACTTGTTTGCACGGAAATTTTCAGATTGTAATAACAGTACATTACAGTTCTGTTTTGACAAGCATTTTTTATATTGATGAGGTCCACGTTGTGAAACCATTGGTAAAGAGAAAGAAACGGATCAATCTTGGCCTTGATTCTGTTCGGGTTGTCACTAGCAGATGTTGTGCCGGCTAAAATTTTACAAGAATTGTGAAATTACAACACGATTCAGGATGCAATCATGGCATTTTACTGTTGTTTTGATACACAGTCAATTGGCTATTCTAGGGCTGGTCGGGCAAGGAGCTGCAAGTCCCATTTGAGAGGGGTTGTGCTCGTCATTTAGCCGACACTGTCCAGCACATGGTGGAAAATAATAAACGGCTGGTAATGGAGACTAATATCCCCCTTAAGGTGAGTGGTATTTTGAATTTTGTAATTTTATTTTATTATAGTGGTATGCATTTCTATGCAATCCCATGTTGGGGTGGAGTTGCCACTATGTTAAATCGTACTTCAGTCAAATAACTTAAATAAATAAATTTGATTTAGTGTTTGAATTACTGTTCTCTATAATACGAAGGACAGAGCACAGACTGTGATCTGTTTTGAGAGCCGACTTCAAGAAAACTTGACAGGACACATGGTCTTAGGATACAAAATGTGACAACAACCAAAGCCTAGGAAAACAAACAGCAAACTGAAAGGTCTTCAAATAGACGTTTTAATATATTCATTTTTCCTTCTGCAATTTACAAATTTTGATATAAAATGATTTTGAAAACATAAAAAGATATTTAGAGAAGTACTGATGACAAATGTAAGTTAAGAAGGGGCCATGGGCCAATTTAATATATATGGCCAACTCCATGAAACTGTTGCATTTGCATGAAATTTAAAAGTTTAACTTGGTGCTTCCAAATGTGCTTTTATTGTAAAGTAGACTAACTAAGTAGTCAGAAAATGAAAAAATGCTTTTGCTGTTTGTGTTCTTTAATTTGATTTTATTTTTATGACCAATTTGAAGTGGAGGGAAATGGAAAACTGTGTGAGTAGCCCAAATTTGCAGTAAAATTTCAATCCCATGTGTTATATGTGCACAATCACAAGATATTATGTGGTTTAATAGCAACTTTGTTACCTATGGCACAATCCAAGATAAAATTAAACCCAGTTATAATATCATTATGGATGGCGGTAGGTTTCAGGTTGTGGGTTTTGAAATGTCCCGTTATAGTCACGCAAAAACATTAAAAAGTTGGGTTATTTTCTTATAAACAGGATATTTCTCATTCCAAGTTCAATCTATCTTCTATATTAATTGGTCTCATATAAGTAAACCATAATAAAATTGTTCATGCTGATCTTAGTTCAGAAAATCTTCCATCTCAAATTGTGTCCCGTCAGTCACGTTTTGGCCCTCTGTCCAGTCAGTCACAGGCAATTTTTAAATCATCCCTAAATATTGGCATGAATGAGTTACTTCCCCTCTTTGAACAAATTAAAACATGTCGTCAGAGGGATAATAACTTGGGCAATTCCATTTGATGAAAATTTAACAAAAAATTACAAATATGGTTGTCTCCAGCCATATAATTTGATTTTGGCACTTTTTGTCACTAAATTCAACATGAGAACTTTCAAGTAAGAATATCTAGTTTTTTACTTCAGATCATGTATTATGCAGAAAAATTTGGACCAAACAAAAGTTATTTTAATGCCATTTTTGACAAGGACATTACAACCTGGCAGTCCAAATCATGGCAAAATCTTGAATTTTATCATTTTTATGGCAATGAGTGTAGTGCATTTTTGAGTTTGACTCCCTTCACATGGGAAAGTCTCAAATGTTGTTTAATGTCACATCTGATTATGTTCTGATATTATTTTAAGTTTTGGTGGGGCAAAATAAACCCCAAAAAGTACAATCGATAGCAATTGCATGCATGTCTGAATAAAGAACAATTGGAGAAAAATGTTCCACAATGTCCAGGGGCAGTCAAACGTCCCGTCAGTCACGCTTTTGAGAGGCCCAGTTTTGGAATTCTCAGGTGTTTGTATCGAATTGATCATAATGTTACTAATTGTTTATGTATTCAATGATTCATTTTAAACAACAATTTCTAATAAATATCATATGAAAAACAGATAGCTTTTAAGCGAGGGGCGATGCTACTTTTTCAAAAAAAGTCATGGTACTTTTTTGTCCCGTTCAGTCACGCGCACTTCGAAGTGCCAACCATACAGGCAATAAAACATTTGGTTTTTCAATTTGTGGTTTTTAAAGTAAAATATGACATGTTCTTCTTTGCATTGGAGTGTACCTTTTGGGGCTGTGTTGGCTTGTGTCAGCAAGATTTTTTTTGCATGCTTTGAAAAAACTAAAAGGTGGGGCTTAAATTTGTCCCGTCAGGCAGGTGGAGGTTAGCCATTATATTATATAGTTTCATCTTGAGTTGAAGACCTTTGACTCAATAGCCCATCGCCGTAAAGTGTACACACGGCTATTTCTGCAAAGTTGAATGTAAAGCTAAAAATAGATTTTTTAAGTCCCATAAAATATTTTAAAAATATTGGTCAAACAAAATGGTGGCAACTTTTGTTTTGTAAACATTCAATCAACCATCTGTTAGCCCGATTTCACAAGGGTAAATGAGGAAAAATAAATAGCTTTCTTCAGATTACCAATAGTTTGACCATCTTCTGGTAAAATTACATTACAAATAACAATTGGGCCATGGGACTTAAACATCAAAGAACTACCTCAAAGAAACTACATTCCAAAACTGACAATCAGATTCAAGAATAGAATGTGACCACATGGTGGTGTCTAATGGAGAGTTCCTGGACAGATCTTAGTAAGATCATGGAAGAAGAGATAGAAAGAGATAAGCAGGAACCCACGACCCACTTGACATTTGAATGATTCTATCTGCCGCCCCATAATTGCCTGTGGTATTCTATATTCTCTCAAGTGCCCTTCCGAGGATAATCTTAATCCGATTTCTCGCTGGCTCGAGAACATTCTCAGTTCGTGCTGCGAAATAGATACTCAAATTTCATATGCGCTTCCTGGGGAAACCGATCTCAACAAAACCGCCCGGGGGGGCTCGTTCTGAGCAAAAATAGGGATAGTTGCAAATGCGGGACTACGCTAGGGTATCAATTCAAATTAATCAAGTACTAGTCCCGCTGGGGGTACCAAATTCAGTGTTGTGATTGCGACTGGTTCAATTATACAAGTGAGGAAAAATTAACTAAACATATCAGCAAAATAACCCCTAAGTGTGTAATGGTCCTTGCAGTAGCAAAGTGTCATTTTTATGTAATTGGCTCATTTTAAATGTGTATCTTTTTTCTGTATTGAGAACAGGTCCCGCAAGGATATAATCTCACTGCACATTACTTCAATGTCAATCAATTTTATTTGTTCATCACAGAATACAGCAAAAACTATACGATAAATAATTATGTAAATATACAGTACAGTGAAAATTAATTGTTAAAATATTATTCAAAATATTTTTGGCATACATTAAGATGTTTATAATACATTATAAGTTGGAATTTCAAAATTGATTTGGAAATATATGGAAAAATATATTTAAAATAGCACAGTAAAGGGTGTCATATAATACTGCTGTACCTTATTGGAATATTTTCACTGAAAACTAGTAAATTTCACCAAAGCTGGTCCATTTAGGGGCCGGGTATATTTAACTGAATTGGGTCCCAGTAGGGGTCACTTAACAGACCCCTGAATGAGCATGGGTGCCCAACAAAATCTGCAAGACGGCTCCCCTGGGTCCACCGTTCAATTATTCAACTTGCATCCTTTAATTTTCACACTGGGCAGTCTCGGGCAGTAAAGCTGAACTCATACGATGTACATTAACTTCTTATATAACGAAAACAGCACAAATACACCCCGGAAGAGCGCCGGAACATGTTTAATATGCAATATACTTTTACCTTTTTACGTGTTCGGACATAGGTTTTAAAATATTCTACGTATGATTGCTCGCCTATCATCGTTGCGGCAGAGGGATTATGATCAAAGGGTGGTTGTTGAATTACCCTTCCTTTTGTGACGGGGTGAATGGATAACAGATATTTAAAGCGGGGGGTTGTTGGGAAGTCGTTGTGGTTCTTATACTTTCTTCCATGGTAAGATAAGAAGTGGCCAGGAATTTTTTTTTTCTGACTTCTACCATGTCCCAAGCTTTCCCTAACATGTCTCTTCTGTAACCCCAGGGAAACTACCGGATATCTATTGGCTTCTAACACTTATTGATTGGTCACTTGGAGAGATAATATCATGTAATGAGCCAATCAGTTGATTCTGTAAGCAATAGCGAGTATGGTTTACAGAGATACAGAAGCACTACTCATGTTATGTCCGGGAATGAGCCAATCAGACAAAATTAATGGATATGATAAGTGTTATTGCCCAAGGGGTTTTTAAATTAATAACTATCAGTAATTTCCTGTCCATTTTAGATTACCTAGTGTTTCCAAATTAATTCACAAAACTATATCTAACCAGAATCATTCCATCAAACCAGTAAGAGGATTTCTTTAAGGAACATCACAAGGTCGTCGTGAGTGCAGGAAAAGGTTTTTTGTAAAAGCAATAGCTGCCATTTGTAGAAATTCCCATCAAAACAACTTTATACCAAGTTTTGGTCAGTGGCCTTGAATAAAACCGAAACCTATCCCAAATCCAGGCCCCAACCTTTACCATGGGTGATGGGTCTCTTACCAAAGTTCCTAAATAAAGCCATGTTCTTTTTTGAGCTGTGTAATTATTTGAAAGGCACAATAATACGATGTGTCATCCTGAGAGGTTTACAAAGTAGTACAATTTTCGTTTGTTGATTTGAAGTCTATTCTATCAATCTCCTGCTCAGTTGAAAAGGTTTTTCCATAACTGGGCATGTTTCAGTGCATTTATTTTGCATTTTTTTTTGCACTTGTGTCATCTGCCCTCGCATTTCGGCGAATGCGTCAAAGTTTACGGGTCAGAGGTCAACCTGTGTACACCCCAAATTAGCATTTGCCGTGATTCAGAGACCAAGTATGACGTTAAAGGCTAACTCGAGATTTTAAAATATAATTTGGTTGTGTCATAATTAAAAAATAGTTTAACGATAATCACCTAAAATGCTTCAATTCCAAAGTTGAGATGAATAGATAACTGTGTATAACAAAAATCCAGATCGAAATTAATTACAAAGTTGTGGCTTTTTCTATATAATGACTCGTTTGAGCATAGCTATTTCCAAAATATGGACAAGCATTATGCACATAAAAAAACACAATTTGTTAGAAACTGAGGGCGCTACCCTATGGAAATCTCTATGTCGGGGGGGGGGGGGGGGGGGGGCCTTTATCTGTCAATTGTATATGTACAATAATTGAATCCAATAAAAGCAGCAGTTTGAAAATGGGTCAGTGGTCCTAGGGTCATAAGAGGTCAATTTGTGGACTCCCCACATAAGGCTTGAGCCAGTGGTTCTGCGACCATGTATGTATGAATGTTTAAAGCAATAAAGAACATTTTTTTAAAGAGTGGCCCCCAATTTTCAAAGTTTGAGATTTTCCCGTTGTGTCATGGTTTTTAAAATTGTCTTGTAAACTATCACTGCGCGTTGTAATGCTCAAAAATGTGTATTTGTCAGAAAAGTAGACGATTTTGTAATTAGAACTGGTATCCTGATGTAATTTAATGGACGGAGCTTCAAACACCAAATTTATGCCCGTCCCATGAGAAAGTGTCACCCACGAAATGACTTGACTTGCCTTGCCTGAACCGACGGAACCACTAATGGATGAGCGTAGACATTTATGGTGTAATTTCCAGTTATTTCATATTGGAAGCCGTTTCCAGCAGCCATTGATATTACTACATCGGATTAGTCTCCATCATTAATTATTCTAATTACAAAATTCCTTCTTTTGCGATACATGACATGTTCGAGCTTTACCATTACAGGTATAGTTTACTAACCAGTTACCAAATGAATGTGCAAAAATCTCAAATTTTTTTGGAAATGGGGGCCGTACTTCAAAAATGGGCTGTTTATTGCTTTACAAATGGTCAATTGGTACTGTAGTGTGATTCCACTAAGTGCAGAGTTAACATTATTTTACCACACACACACACACACCTGCAGATGCACACACGTACACGTACCCACATCCTACAAAAGTAATCCCCTTGGTGTCAATCCTAGCAACAGATGACACAAATGCATTTATTTCTTTTGTGATGACCTCCATGTAAGGAAGCTAAAAATCAAAAAGTTAATTTTAAAAATGAAACAGTTTAAAATTGGGCAAAGTGCAAATAAATTAAGAGCACAAAATTTCAGTTTAACATTACGGTGGTATTGTTTATTGGGACCTTGGCAGCGCAAGACCCTTCTTTCTTGCTGCGGATAGCCTTTTTAATATACCTGATTGTGGTTTCAAGAGTCCTAGTTGTTCTGCTTCTGCAGTAAAACTCTCCACTGTTCCATACCCTGCAATGTAACCTAGGAGACGAGATGTACGAGAAGATGATAGGAAGTCTAAATCTGTCAGCCCATACTAGACACTAGGTTTTGGTGCTGTCGTAAAAAGTACTTCTGGTGATAACTGACAAAGAAGAAAGAGAACTTTGGTTTGTTTCTCTATTATTAAAGGAATGACCTGATTTAGTATATATAAATTTTTATCTTGATTAAATTACCTGACCCCGCCCAAAAACCTATCTGTAAATTTTGTCACCGATATTTTCAATCCGTATTGATGTGAGCGTTAAAAACATGATTCTTAAGCCCTATAGAGTACTGTGCAAATTAATATTGGTCGACCAAAGTGGGTCCCATTTTTCGCTATAACGTCCAAACCAAATACTGTATTCTCGAAGACCTTGACAGGGTAATGAGAAAACCGCTGGTAAAATGGAAAGCACTGAACTGTGTTTGTAGGAATAGGTCAACCAAAGCATTCTAGCGGGTAATATTTCATTGGATAAGTCCCAAGCATGCAAATAGGTATTGCAATTATTCCATCATGTGCTGTATGATGTTGTGCAGTGGCGCTTGATGAATTAATGGCAATACCTCATAGTGCATCGTTGGGACTTCTATATGAAATGTCTAGCATGATTAATGTGGGTTATATAGAGAAACATTTCATGAGCCAAATTATATTTAGAGTACTTCCTTGGTCATATCAGAGAATTTAATTTATGGCTTAGGAAGTGGTCTTATTTATTGTGGGGGGATGGGGAATTCAACTTGAGTTTCCCGTTTGCTTCCATTCAAAAATTTTGCATCCTCTTATGAAGATGTCTCCATTTAAAAATTCAGATTCTCCTCCTCTCTCCTTGAAAACGTTTCATGTTCCTCCATCTTGCGCACATTTTTGTTTGATTCCCTCAAATCCTCCCCCTCCTCCAATAATAACCTTTCTTATGAGTACTCACTCTTCAGCATTATAAACTATCTCTGCTGGTTGCACCTTTGTGAGAACTCCCCTCATCTCCTCCTCCTTCCTGGCTACATCCCCTCAGCTAGTTTCTTCTGCTCTTCAGTGTGGTAGAAGATGCCTGACATGTACTGGACCACAGAAGACTTGCCCTTCTCCAAGAAAGTTGGATCGTGATTGTCCCAGAAGAGTTTTTAAAAGTGTGGAGAAATCTGTTTTTGGTGAGTCTATTCTATTTCGACCGCTTCAAATGGTCTCCTCTGAAGAAAAGGACAAGTTAATTTCACATTTGATGTAGGCCTATACTCGTATTTTTAAAATTCTGGGACACGGCGTCGCCCAGGGAGCTTGCTACAAGCTTTCATGCATTCAACTTATGCACGACTATGCCGTACTGCGCCCTGCATTAAACGCGTTTTATTGCCGTTGTCAAGGACATTGGAAACCTTGGCTTCCAAGGTAAGGATACGCATACGCGGTGGTTTTGGTGGTCGTGTCCCAGATAATTAATACAATTATATCAGAAACAGAAAACATGACAATTTAGGTCTTTTTTGCCATAAATTGCAAGGTTTGAATTAAAGGCACTATCATGATTTGCTAAATCAGAAATCAAAATCCTAATCAGAAATCAGATTTTTGCATATTTGTATCAAGTACAGGTCTCCGAACATACTCTGCAAATGATAGGACCAGAAGCAACCTATCCGGACAAAATCGGAACTTTTTATTCTTACTGTCCGTACGACACTTACTACCAACACATAACTTGATGGAGATTCGATCTTTGAACACTGCCATTTTGTTCCTTTGCTCTCCATTCTTCCATTTTGGAAAAAGTAACTTATGAGATTTGCAATACAGACTTATCCTCACTTTTAAGCTATTCCTGCAATTTCTAATATTTTTACTCGTTCGTATAAATCACTGTAGTGGTCTTTAAAGCCTTTTTTTTTAACGCACCCCAATTTTCAAGATTTTGAGATTTTTGCACAGTTGCTTTGGAATTTTATTTAGTTATAGTCATTGGCCAAAATCACAGGCAATTTAAGAGCCAATAGTGGCTGACTAAAGCCTACTTAAAGTCAGCCTGTACTGCATGGCAGTAACTATACCTATGATGGGACGCTCCAAATTTCTCTAGGTTGTCGCATCAGAGGAATGTTGTAATTGGATATTAATATCGGAACCGATAAATATCCAATGGCCACTGAAACCATATTCACTATAAAATAGCTGGGAAATAACGTCATTTACGTGTCTACGCCCATCTATTAGTTGTTCAGTTGTTTCATGCCAGTCAACTTATGAATCATGTTTCCACATGCACAACTGTGATAGTCGCAAACATTTGAAAATTGCATGGGGGCACTCTTCACAAAAGTGCTATTATATTGTTTTAAGGAAAAATACTTGGTAGGTCAAATTTGTGAAGTTGTTTTTGGGCCCACTGGTGGCAATCATACCCAAATCTAGGCCTGTGACCTAACAGGCGATTGTCAACCCGGTACCCGATATAATTTTCTGGCGGGTACGGTACCCAATCGCACACTTTGCACCAATTGACTTTTAAAACAACCCCCTTTACCCTAATTCTTTTACTCTACTTACTTTCACCGCATGTTTAAACATTTATCCTTTTAGTGTAACTAACAAATATGAAAAATATGTACATTAAAAGTATTAGCAGTACTGAGTCTTGACCCATATTTGCATCTTTTGAAGTTCAGTCAACCTCTCATCAAGGGATGTAGCCAAGTTCTGGGGTTTAAAGGGTCATAGGTAATTAGTTTTTTTCATTTTTGCCCTAATTCTGACCTGTGGATATAGTAACAAATTGTAAAAGTTCTGTCAAATTAAATCCTTTTAAATTTGAAAACTTCAAACTCGGGTAACCTGTAATGGAATTAGTCTCGGTAAGACCAAGGTCGGGCGAATACCCGGTTCAAGGCATTTGTCATGTACTGGAAACCCCTCCCATTGACTCCAGAAATAATTCTAGAGTCTAGCGGGGTAAAATTTTGAGCGTCGCGAGTCATCTCACGCAGATTGATACATTGCGAACCATGGGACTCGCGTAGCAAACATCAGACATGCAATTGGATTGATCACTCACATCACTCATCCGGGTGTCCATGGTCGCGCAAAAATATATTGCTAGAGTCCACTTGGACTCACGTGCTCTTTATGAAATTCCCTACCCCCTCTATGGTGAAGCAAACCAACCAATAGGCCTACCGGGTACATGGAAAATACCTTAAAATTGCATGAAGTGTCGCCCCCCTCACAAGTAGAAAATAGTGGTAATCAATGGAGTCATGTTTTCTGAAAAGAATTCCACTTGTTCTCACCTTTACAAGTTGTTCGTTTCTCCAGGAAATGCGGTTTAACTAACCAACCGTCAACGTCTGCTGACATAAAATCCTCCAAATCAGCTCCTTATAACGCATACGGGCTGGTTCCCTGGGACTTGTCTAGCTCTCACCACTTCAACAAATGATCCATCAAAGCGAGCCCGAGGCACAGAGCACCAGGGTAGTAACAGCAGGGGAGAGCGGCTCGAGAAATCCCAATTTAGACGACGCAATTGGTGTTTAACCTAAAAAGCGAACACTACTTGACGAAAAATCCCTGAGTATATCTCAAAATCCCTAGCGGTGAAAATTTATTCTGATGGGGA
>JAMKCH010000598.1:0-41419 GCA_023653785.1 Ophioderma brevispina
TTTATTAACAGAAAAGTTTTCTTTTTTTCTGCCCCTGACATGATCCCAGTGGCATACTCTGAGGGGACAGCTTCCCCCCTTGTGAGGAATCCCCCCCCCCCCCCCCCGACCCGGAATTAGTTGGGATTTTCTGCCCATCGCCAGTTTAGCAGTGAAAACAACATAGGCCTATACTGTACTACATATTGTAATATTGCTTTCCCCCCTCTTAAAATATATTTATAATGTCCCCCCCCCCCTTTGAGCACCTGAAAAAAAAAGCTGCAGGTTACACCACTGGAATGACTTGACCTGATACCCCCTCTCTAAAGTTTCACCTGATAATTCAATCGTTTTTTGATGTGATAGAGCTTTGCACACAATTTCTACGTCCGCATAGAATACTGTGTAAATTAATATTGGTCAACCAAAATGGAGCAACTTTTTTTTTGCTCCAACACCTTTTAGCCCAAACATATTGCACAGTGTAAATGAGAAAATAACTTTTTTATGAGACCAAAATTTTTATCCTTCCCCCCCCCCCCTTTTTTTTCCCCCCCCCAGTAAAAATCTGGGGCTTCTGGGGATGAGGCTAGAAAATATTGGCTAAGGACTTTAAGAACATACCCTCAACATTTAACATATACCTAAGCCTATGGCTCATTATGTGATAAGTGAATATTTACCCCTTTAGCAACCTCAAATAGATGACCTATATATTTGCACCTTTCACATGTTTTAAAGCTTTTTTTACCATGTCTCCGATTGGCTATTGATAGGGTTATATGATGTAATTAGCCAATCAAATCAAGCACATCTTACAAATGTTCACATATTCATAAGTTTATCCCAGGATATCTTAATCTCGACCAATACATCTAGACTTTCCATACTTTATAATAACAACACTTTGGAAGAAAGTAGTGCTTTAGAGTGACAGGCAGAGATCTTTTTAGGATACAAATTTCCTCTCAAATTGCACTAATTCGGCTGTCAGCCACTTACCGAGAACGTTTTGAAGGTTTAATGAAAAAAAGTACAAAAGAAAACCGCAGACCTTATTTGGCGTATTTGGCGTAGTCACTTAGGTGTGATCTAATCCATTGATAAGCATTCCAAATATGTACAAAACATGTTTTAACAAAATTGGGGGTGCTTCTTTCTGTAATGTCCTCATGTCTCTTTAACGGAGCAAAATTTCATGCATGCCTGATTCTCTGCCTCAAACATCATCATAACAGCCAAAAGACTAATGATTTTACCTTCAAAAAGGGGTAGCAAACTGGCTATGTAAAAAATATCCAAAACATTCCTAGGGCTTGAGCACTTTGGTACCATTTGATTAATGCTAAGAAATTGTAAAATTCTTATAACTACTGAAGATGTACTTTCTAAACAAGCCAAACCCAGCATGATAGTTTTAGAACACATTTTTTCGGCCATGACAGCTAATATTCTTAGCCCACCCCCACCCCCACCAAAAATGGACATAAACAGAACATACTCCAAGAAATAGGTATCCTTATACTGCGATCCCATAGTATTTCCCACTGATATTTATATTTCATGTGTGTCACTCACAGTTCACGCACATATTTGCTGCCGACGCACCTGCATGGAAACATCCAAATGAGTCCAAGAAGGGATTCCCCGCTGTCTATCACCTGCCAATATTTCCTGGTTGGCGCTCACATAGTGACAAATAATTGCCAGAAGAATATCACATTCGTGTTTTCCTCTTTGCAGCAGTTTTTTCTAATTTCCGCAAATTTCACAAATGGAGATTTGAAGGACATCCCACTCCTCTTACAAAATGATATTTATTATATTATTTAATATATACAACGGTGGCAATTGCAGAAGTGTCAGCGCTATTCAAGGTCTCATCTTGGAATCCTGACACATTTTTTATGCACAATATTAGCTGTTTTTATTTGCATCCAGCAAGAATTTAAGTAACAGCATATGTTTCAGCATGGAACCCTCAAAAACGACCAAAGAAAGTGCATGTTACATATTTTTGAAGACCTTGAATTTGCTATTCATTTGTTAAAAGATAAGTTGGCGCTTAATGTAAGGAAGTCGTAAGTGCAAAGCTGTCCGTGTTATACCTCTGTGTGCTGGCCATGTAGGATATGACATTTTATTTCCTCTTGAGTCAGTTTGCTTATGAATGGTTCTTCAGGTACTGTGTCACCTGAAGACCATTTTGTATAATAATACTGTAAAATTCTTTATTTTTTGCGGGAGATATTTTCTCGATTTTTGCCAAAAGGGCAGTTCGTCCTGAATTTTTAATTTTGCGATTTTTCAAAAATGAGGACAATTTTTTTTTTCAGTGAGACAGCAGGTCACGCTGGCATGTTTATTTCTTTTTCACATGAAACCTGGTGCAGCGCTGACCTCTCCAGTTGGTAGAAACGTTTAAACAACTTCGTTTTTGGGGCTTTGTTTCATTTTACAAATATTGCAGAACTATGTCTAAAAGTCTACTTCATGCCTCAGATGGTATGATTATAATGATGATTTTGGGGTTGAAAACAAGGATAAAAGTAAAAAAATCCGTGTTTAATAATGCCGTGGTCTTACCCAATTTCAGGAGCCCCCATCATTTTAAAGTTGACCTAATCAACGGGCATCTATCTGTAAAAAAGTCCTGTGCCGTGAAGCTGTTATCTGTTTGAGAAAAGCGAAGACCACGGTTAGTTCATAGAGTGGCCATTTTGAACATAGAATTCCCCTATACTTTAACATGGCGAAAAACATCACTGATTTGCACCGTTTTCTGTGTGGGAATCAACAAAGGCAAGGACGCGTGTCTTTTGTGTTTTTTGTCGAATCCATGCCTTCTGACCTCGTACCACAATTTCTACGGTTATCATTGGGTCAACTGTGACCGCAGGACTGACATTGTTTTGTTCGGCGTTTAAATATGGCAAAGTGTGAATTGGAACAAGTGCACAAACTTGACAAGTTAAGCTTACTGAAGTCCAAAAAACGGCTATTCCCAGTAATAAGTCTGCAAAATCCGGCTTTCAATTCATTTGGTAGCACCCCAAGATGCCATATTCCTTTCAAATACCCCTTTACTTGCCTGTGATTGTTATATTGAAAGTTTTTTGTGGCTTTCAGTGTACTGGTCACGATCGATTCCACCAATTTGTTTGTTTAATCCAGTGTTCTAGATGGTAATTTCCCATTAAGTAATTGAGGCCAAAACTGATTGAACTCGAAACTTTTTTTAGAAGTTTCATCACTATTTTCGCGAGTTTAATTTTTGCGGTTTTTATACTAATTCGCAAATTCGTGAAAATACAAAACCCACAAAATGTCTACTTTTACAGTAGTATTCTTGATGGGAATTTCTGGCAAATAGCAGCTATATTGTATTTATGACCTCCTTGCAACAAACCCAAATTTATGTAGGAGAAATAAAATCCTAGTCTGCCAGCCTTTCTTACAGTGTCTCTGATTGGCTCATTAAAATGTGCATTTTGTGATTCCGACACCTGTTTTTATTCATGTTCACTATAATTCCAGTCATATTTTCTTTTAAAGGGATAACATGATTTGCTTGATCAATTTTTTTTTTTTAAAAAGTCATCAAAATTCTTTTTGGTATTTTTGGTAAGTGTCATGGATGTAGCTAACATCATTTGTTGGGCTTGAAATCCGTGTACTAAAAACAAAGCAGTCCTATTCTTAATTTCTATACGTGTGTATAAAAATTCCACTTAAATTTCCGACTTGATATCAAAGAAGCCTTCCTGTGATATCTCAGAATTTTATAAGTGTAATATTGTGCACCATGACCTGTACATTTGGACCAGCAAACAAACATTATTGATCTTTGTTTATCCTGTAACTGTATCAGTTGTAAGCCCCTCAATGTTTTAGCGTAGATTTTTGAGTGCCCTCGCTGTATTTCTATTGCAATACTTCATTTTTTTCACTTATTTTGGTGTTTTTTGTTCCTACATTAAAGTAGTTAAATGGAATTGTACATACTTGTCTTTGTTTTATAAGCTAAAAATGCATTTCCACATTTTTTTTTAAATTATATTTCGAAATCTTTTTTGAGTCAGCCTTTAAATTTCAATTACATACAGTTTCATTGATATGCAAACAATAAAAATATTGGGGTCTCCAGGTCTTCTTTTATAGATAAAACCATTACAACATACATTTGTGAATTGATCATGGTTTTAGATTTTTTTACATGTTTTCTTTCTCATAGGAACATAGCTCTTCCAAACAAATCTTCAGTTCTTTAGATAACCTGGGGAGGGTTCTTGAAATAACAACTTTAGAAATCCAGTCAGAACCTCTTTTTAGGGTGTTTTTTAATATAGTTAAAAAATGGTAATTTTTGCTGGATAACTCATTCACAAAACTCCCCTTTGTTTCCTCTCCTGCATTATCATACTTCACAACGGAACCGCAACACATTGGCAAAGTCAGTATTTAAAACTTATTCAAATATTACTCACATTTTCCCATCCTTGCGTTCCCCAAAATCAACCTATCAATATTTAAAATACACCACAATGATAAAACATTAAAATGTTCATTAGATTATTTAAAGGTTTGGTCAAACTCAATAATTTAATAACCACATACATGCACACCAAAAAAAATCTGAAATTCCTGGCATGCGTTAGATTTAATTGACGTCATCTGCTTGATTTGGACCCGAGATTAGCATAATTAGAATGTTAATTTTCTTATTGCTAATGATAAACCACGCAAGCATTGGGAGACATCGATCATGCAAAAAAAAATGAATCATTTGATACGATGACACCCCATGCCTCGTATCTGTGTCGAACAAAGTATCACCACTTATTCGTTTCAACTCAACTTTCAGTGAACGCGGTTACTCGGATCTCTGAATGAACTTACGCG
This sequence comes from Ophioderma brevispina, assembly GCA_023653785.1. NCBI lineage: Eukaryota > Metazoa > Echinodermata > Ophiuroidea > Amphilepidida > Ophiodermatidae > Ophioderma > Ophioderma brevispina. Next base: position 4,885 of record JAMKCH010000598.1, read on the forward strand.
TTTCAAATATCACCGAAATCTGGTTTCGGTTCTGTAGCACTTTTACTTTGGGGGGGAAGGAAATAAAAGCACAAAATCCAACCTTGGCAAACTGACTGGCATGCGCGAAATGTAACTCAACCTATTTCTTCATTGGCCTTGGATCGATGCATTCCAGACAATTTGCACTTGACAAAAGAACCTGAACCTCGCAGGCCTACTCTCTTCCGAACGCAGCTTATTATGTAGCGGACGGCCAGCCTTGAAAAGTCCTCTAGTATTCGAGTTACCCCTCCCCACCGTACAACAAAACACAACCACCTTTATTTTGAAGGATAAGAGATACGATTTAAGAAAATGGATGTGGGTTGTGGTTGAAATATTTGGTGGCAGGGAATGATTTTATGCCAAAATGAAATTGGGCTGCAGTTAAGAGAAATTATTTTTTTTATTTTATAAAGGTAAAAATTTTACATCTTATTTTTATTGTATGCCTTTTTTGTTATTGATATAGGTTTTATACATTGCATAAAGGGTTCAGGTAAGACTCGCTGTGGTGACATGTGATAAAAAGGATGCTTTAGGAAAAAGGTGATTTGGGGGTAAAATTCTATACCCTTTATTATTTATAAACAGAAATCTATAATAAAATGTCAGAGATTGATAAAATATGAAAAAAATAAAAAACTTAAAAAAAGCAAAAATTAATAAATCTTGATATTCTTAGTTTTTAGCTCAAAACGTGATTTTTTGACCCAAAAACAACCCCTGCCACCAAAGTTATTGACCACAACCATCATTTTCTAAATTATTTCTTACTAGCTTTTGAATGAATTGGTTGCGTTTTGTTGTACCGAGGGGAGGGGTTGTCGACAATTTTGCAGTCCAAAACCGCTCCACTATGATATAGGCCTCTGAGTAACCAATCAAAAAAGACCACTATATGCACCTTTAAGCGTTTCTTACCATGTCTTCTGATTGGTTAATTTTGCATAGTAAACTGAATAACCAATCAAATCCACTGATAGTGTTAACCCCTTGGGCACTACCACCTATGATACAATCTGTCTGATTGGCTCATTACAGGACACAACAAGAGATGGCCATAAATGTATACCAATCAAAATATAGCTGCTATATATTTTATTTAAAAAATCCCACCATTCTTAAAGTTGCAACCAGAGTTTTGAGGCACCCAAATGTTTTGTGTCCATAAAAAATTTCATATAGACTAAGACACTCAATAGATTTTCTAACCCCCTTGTATTTTGTCTACAGAAATGCGTTAAAAGTGAAAAGGTGATTTGGATACTATATTTCAATATAAAACATAGGCTGAATTTCCGTCATTTGGCTCCTCAATTTTTGTACCAAAGAACATTTCACAGCTTAGGTCCTTTCAGAAGGGGTTATTTTTGATGGAAAGCTTTACATCAGGACAAAAATCAGTAATTTAGATTTTCTTAAGGACACCTGATCTTGAATCCCTCTCGTTGCCCCTTTACTCAGTATCTGATTTACTCATTACATGGTATTACAAGCCAATCACCAATTCATAATAGTGCTTTGATCTGATATAGAGGCAGATAGTCCCCAGGGGGTTGTTTATGTTCGAACACTTCTTGTACACCTTTCAAAAACATCTATTCCTACCATAAGCTTATTGAAACAGCGATCATCTTTTAATAGGGGTACAGAGGACCTTACCAATAAACAAGAATCAGTATTTTTAAATGCCCTTTAGATTGGATCAACACTCACATATATAAAAAGAGACCATAGTTTTTCCTTTTGTTGTTAGTTGATAACTTTTAGCCATGTTATCCCAAAAAGTATATTATGGAATAATCCTAATTATTTAACTTAATGAGTTCTTGATTCTTTAGATAATCACAAAATTTGATACTCTACAGCATTTTCCTCTTGTATTTTTTTTTCTTCCTGCACCTCACAGCCCCAAAATGTTATGGCCAGAAAAACTTTTTTATTTTACATGGTGGAAATTAAGTTTTAAATTTGCTTAATATACTTTCAAACGAGTTTGAAGTAAAATTGACTTTTTTTCAGTGAACATACATTTACCAAAGCTGCCTACTCAAATAAAGTGCACATATTGTTGTTGTTATTTGAAAGTCTTTCACCTAAAAAAAGAGGCAGGGGGTTAAATCACAAACAGCTGTGAAAAATTTTGACAGCCACACAAGATCATCCCATCATTTGTCGCGTATTATGTATGCAGTTGTTGAAACACGCATGAGTCCAATCCTCATCAACACGGCTCAAACGCATCCCATATTCTTGCCCTCATCCGTTCCATTAATTTCATGATTTTTCTGCTCTGCAGTGCCATGATATTTCTGGCTCCTGTGCCAATGGAGGTGTTGAGGATTTTAGAATCTTTTTTAATCTAATATTACTGGCATAGGACATCCATGTGGAAGAAACATTGTGGACAGAGGTCAACGTACCCTTTTTCGTCACACTTCGGATGCGGTAGGCCCCAGTGTACATGAGTGTACATGATCGTGAGATAGGTTAAAGGTCACAAGTCGCAATGTTGCAAAATTTTATCATATAGGATGGTGTCATTGACACAGTCCCCATAATGCGTAGGGATGACAGTTGTCATATCAAAAGCCTGTAGGAAGCTTTCGATTGATTTTAAGTTTAATTTAAGAAGGCATTCCGATATTTCAATTTTATTGAAAAGTTATAGTTATAATCTTTGAAATTCTGTGGTTTTTTCTTTTTGAGCCGGTATAGGCCATACATTTTGAATATATATTTAAAAGTTAGAGTAACCTTGTTTATAGCGAGACGTTGCCATACCAGGGTGATGAAGCACAGGTGAGTTTAAGAAAAGGATCGGAATGCTCATGGGTGACTGGTTCTGTGCGGCAGCGGGTGCCGACAAATAATCCGACAGTCGTCATCCTTGGTTCTAGCCAGAGGAGGACGTTTATTTTCTACGTTAGTTGTACCTCCTCGTGTCTCTGTTTTGCCCAACTTAAATTATAATCATCATTAGCCGGCTGTTTCTACTATTCTACTAAACGTTTTTATTGTCTATGTTGGGTATTGCGTTGGTATTTAACTTTATTAAATTATTTGAAAGACCACGTATGCTGTATATTTTGTCAATTTATTCGTTCGTGAGAGAGAGGGAGATTCGGAATAATGGCACCCACCAGTACCGAACTTTTATTTCATCAAAATGTGAGAGTCGACCATGTTTAAACTCTTATAAGCCGAGGTTGCATATCACAGCAAAGAAAGGAATTCTGTCCTTGGGATGATGCTATCAATAGTTTCCCCTAAGCATGTGTAAATTTTCTTATATGATGGGCAAAGGTCACACATTACATGCACGGGAAATTTTGTCCATGAATACTGCATTTTTTAGAGTGCCAAAAACATGTCGCTAAATTTTTACTCAGTATTACACTGGAGATTTGTTCTGTTAACTTAACTATTCCAAATAAACTCTCTATACCGCTCTATGCAAGGCACAACTGGAATTAAGCATAATGCTTCCCACATGGGGGGGGGGGGCAGAATTCAGTTGGAATAGCCATGGTCATGCATAGTCCATGATATGGATTTTCAACACTGCATACATACCACCATTACTGCATTATGACCTGACCCTTTAATTCCAGAGATACATTCCAGAGGGTGTACATAATTCATCTGGAATTGCCCAATGTTATGGTTCAGGGTTTCATCTAGAGGCTCTGGGTTGCAAGTGTCCACGCTTGACTTTTTCCCACTCCATCTGTAGGTTTGAAACATCTATGTTTTGGTTGACATGGGAATTGTAGTGTCATGGTATTACTGCCAGTCCTCTAAAATATATGTTAATGGGGTCCAAGATCATTTTTTGTGGATTCATTAATAGTCAATTGTGACACCCCATATGATGTCTTGTTCGCCAATGAGGCAGGGTAAAACATTGTTACCCAACAGCACACATGAAAAAACACCCCACACCCCAAAGGAATCCAACATGACACTCTGCAAGTAGATCGCTCAATCAATCTACTAATCAATCAATCAATCAAAAAAAAATCAATAATCGATGATTGATCAAAGCCATCAAATTAGTCGTCAGGTAATCAATACAATAAAATTAATAATCATTAAAAGTGTAAATTACAATACATGAAACAAAAAAAATAAAGTGATAGACAAAATTAACATCTGTGAGAATAAGATGTTAATTCCGAGAATAGTCAGACTTGAACTCTAGACGATACATATTATATATTGCCTATGACTATATGATTGCCTTCTGAATGAAAATATGTTATTTCAATGTCCTTGGCACATCCATTTGTGACAATAAAAATTCTGAATATATTTATTCACGGCGCGATAATAAAGCATGCCATTTTTCTAACGGCCATACCATAATCAAGTATATTGCATTTGGTGATTGTTCAAGGTGCTATTTAAGGACAAATCATATCTCAAACTGCATCAAACCTAGGGCTATTATTCAATTTTGATAAAGAGAAATCGTCAATTTATTCCCATGCATGAAGAGGGGAACAAAACAAGCACTTGCATATAAAATGTTAAAAAGGATTTAGTGTAAAAACACTAGAAATACAATTTCAAAAAAGGGCTGGGCAATATTGCATACCTGGGCAGAATGATAAAAAAAATGAGGATATTTTCGTCCCGGACAACATTCCACTATCATTTATAATTTGCACGACAGATGTAAGTGCATGGACCTGACTAATCTACACGTGTTTACACATTGGCGGTGTCGATAGAGAGAGGTAGGGATGGGATGAGAGACAGAAAAAAGTTGATGACGCAAAAAACGCTTGCCTCCAGGATATGAGCTGGTTAAAAATAACAGGACAACATAATCAATTATATATCCGAGTGGAGAAATTACCAGTGGGTTAATTGAGCTTTTTAACATCTGATCAATTCTTTTCTTTCCCTTTCATTTTTTTTATTTTGTTGTTCCAAAGTTTACTATTCAAACCATATGTTTGGCTTGTTAGGTAATTAATTGACTTACATTTAAGCCCGTATTGTGCTGCCCAGTAAAGGTTTTTTAAACGAGTGCATCAATGATGCAGTAATCCATCAATTGGGATGTTTAGGGAATGTGTAGTTGTGGGGTCATAGGTCATGTAGGGTCATTACAGGTCAATTGACATATAGCCTTTTTTTTTTTTTTTTTTTTGTAGTCAATTTGTGTACACCCCATATGAGTCTTGTGCCAATGGTTCTGCTGACTGTATGAAGTTAATCGGTCAATGAGTCCAATGATTGCAGGGTTAACATTTTTACCATGCATGCACACATGAAAGTGCATATACAGATACAACCAAAGTTATCCCTATGTGACAATCTGCAAGCAGAAGACACAATCAATCAATCAATCAATCAAATTTATAATTAATAAAAAATAATCATTAAAATAAATAATAAATCCATGAACAAATAAATAAATGAATAAACCAAACTAACATCTATGAGAATTCAGATGCCAACTTCCGAGGAATTAAGTCAGACATTGACCTAGCCGCTACATATTATATATTCCTATGACTATATGCTTGCCTTTCTGAAATATGTTTATTTCAATGTCCTTGGCACATTCATTTGTGACAATAAAAATTCTGAATATATTTATTCACGGCGCGATAATAAAGCATGCCATTTTTCTAACGGCCATACCATAATCAAGTATATTGCATTTGGTGATTGTTGAAGGTGCTATTTAAGGACAAATCATATTTCAAACTGCATCAAACCTAGGGCTATTATTCAATTTTGATAAAGAGAAATCGTCAATTTATTCCCATGCATGAAGAGGGGAACAAAACAAGCACTTGCATATAAAATGTTAAAAAGGGTTTAGTGTAAAAACACTAGAAATGCAATTTCAAAAAAGGGCTGGGCAATATTGCATACCTGGGCAGAATGATAAAAAAAAATGAGGATATTTTCGTCCTGGACAACATTCCACTATCATTTATAATTTGCACGACAGACGTAAGTGCATGGACCTGACTAATCTACACGTGTTTACACATTGGCGGTGTCGATAGAGAGAGGTAGGGATGGGATGAGAGACAGAAAAAAGTTGATGACGCAAAAAACGCTTGCCTCCAGGATATGAGCTGGTTAAAAATAACAGGACAACATAATCAATTATATATCCGAGTGGAGAAATTACCAGTGGGTTAATTGAGCTTTTTAACATCTGATCAATTCTTTTCTTTCCCTTTCATTTTTTTTTATTTTGTTGTTCCAAAGTTTACTATTCAAACCATATGTTTGGCTTGTTAGGTAATTAATTGACTTACATTTAAGCCCGTATTGTGCTGCCCAGTAAAGGTTTTTAAAAAAAAAAATTAATTCACATATTGATAATTCTGTGAAAAAGAACAAAATAAATTTTCTTCTAATTTTCTTCAGATTTGTTCAGGCCTGCATACTTCTATCACACACAGAAAGATCAAGCCTCAGAAATTTTTGGGAAATTAATTTTGAAGTTCCTTCAGATCTCCTAATTAATTTACCCCAATACAGATATTATTACTATTATCATTAGGCCAAGTGAAAGAGAAAAGGTTTATCTCAGAAATCTGTATGCATTACTAAATGAAATCATATACATTACATAACATTTTTCGAACCCGGGTTTTTTGCATATTTGGAATGCTTACCAATGTATTAGGATCACACCTGAAGTGAATAAGCCAAATACACTAATAAGATGATGATTTAGTAATTTCTGCCGTGAACGACAGAAATTCGAAGCACGGTTTCCTATAGGGACGAATCGAATAGTAGGCAAGTTCAAAAACAAAAAAAAAGGTTTGTGGGTTTCTTTCGTGCTTGTTTGTCCAATAAACCTTTGAAACGTTCTTGGTAGGTGGTCTACAACCAATCAAGTGCAATTTGAGAGAAATGTATACCCTAAAAAAATCTCCTCTTGTCACTTTAATGTATGCAAATTTATGCAAACTATGAAATTTTATGTGACAGGCTGTTTGTAACATGATTTGTTATAGACAGCATGTCATACATCTCATTAAAGCCTCATGAACATAGTAAATCTTGCCCTGACATTTTTATTAGCATCATTATTATTGTTACCGTCCTATTCCCTACATTGGGGGAAATTGTCCTTTCATGTACTAATTACGATGTTGGGAGTAATTTAATTTTCTCCTAACGTTCCTCCTTTGCATTGCCCTTTGTTTGCTTTAGTATAATAAAGGGTATAAATATTAAAGGGGCATTTCGTGATCCACAGCCTCATCCCCTCGACTTGCCTCAAAAAAGTTGAGATTTTTATATCATCTGAACCATTGGCCTTAGTAATCCAGGTGTAGCTAATCTTACGTGCAAATTTGGTCGCAAGAAATTCGCAATTTTGTATTTTCTGTCCGTAAACGGACAGAAATTACAGCACAGTGGCCTATGGGACCGTGGGAAACAAGTAATTGCTCATAACACAAAATCGCAAGATCGAAATCAACTCAAATTTTGTGAATAAGCTTTTCTCAAGGATATCTATTGAACAATGAATAAAACAGAAGGTGCTGGAATCACAAAATGCACCTTTAATGGATGTTAATTTATGCAAATTTTGAAATGGGCTGTCAGTAACAGGACTTGCTACAGACAGCCTGTTATACAACTTACGACTATAGTAAATTTCACCCTTAAGATGATATTATTTTGCTATCATCAATTCCCCCAACGCTTTCCTTTGTGTTTCGCTTTATTCCCTTTAGGATAACAAAGGATATGAATATCAATTTATGAAATTTTCACGATTTTATACAATGGGCCGTCTCTAGGATGATTTTGCTATAGACAGCCTGTAGTGCAACCCATTATATAACTTAATGAATATGTAACGTTTTACCCTACATCATTATTAGGGTTATTGTTATTATTACTATTCAGTATTTGTAGACTCAAATCAATATCTTTATTGTAAGAATATTGTTGCTTTCTCTAGGCTCCAGGTCCATCTACACCAGTGAAAGAAAGTATTTTGCTATTAAAGGTGCTTGTTCTGGTTTATGTCTATTGTGTTTACCACTTGATATGAAAGCCTGGCACTTGCACATACACCCAAGAGAAGATATCAGTAGCTTCCCACAATGCATTGCTTCCAATGGAAATGTTGTACAGGTAGTCATGTGAATCGTTAGAGATGAAACATTCTTAAATATGCAAGTTTGTGATCAGTACTGTTACTTTAGCCATGTTTCATCTCTTACGATTCACATCAGTACCTGTATAAAAACCTCCAATGGAAGCAATGCATTATGGGAAGCTACTGATATCTTCTCTTCATACACCCCACAAAGTACCGTGGGAAACAAACTTGCAGTTTTGATGGTAGATTCAATAATGCATATTGCAAAGCCCTATTGAATATTGTGCTATAAATATTGATGGTTAACCATTAAAACGTTTTTTTGTTTTATATCTTGGGAATGAAATACATTTGAGGGCTCAAATTCAGGACGACAATGAGAAAAATACGGCCTTTCATCTGATATCAAAATCAATTCTACTTCTGGGTAAATCGGGAGGTCCCAAAGACAATCGGATCACACACCTTTAATTTCTTTACAACTTACATCTCACATGAGTGTCACTGTCGAGAAGTCATCAAGTCCACGGTAAAAGAAAGTATATTATAACTTAACCGAATGCCAGATACAGCCATGTTGCATGACTATGCTTTGACACAAACACACACTCCTAATCCTGTCTCCAATCAAAGTGCATTTTAATCAGGCCACATTCAATTTTCAACACCGCATACATGATGTACGTTAGCACACCGAATCTCTATGGAATCGCCATCAACTATTTATAATGCACTCATATAGACAAATCTTCAGCATGGTTCCATGATGTACACACAGCAGTGTACAGACAATGTAGCCCATTTTGTGTCTGGGTATGAGTTTAGGAGTAACCATAATGTATGGAATTAAGTATGTATGACCCATTATGGTCGCGATGTTTTCACACATTATTTCTCCCTCATATGGAAGCATATCACCAAAAATAATTGACTGCAAATTTTTAGTTAAATTGGTCTGGCCATTTGGATAGTAGAACCAAAAATGTGTAGTAAATTAGCACATAGAACTGTGTGTTAAAATTAATGTGGTTGTGTTGACTACATTTTGAGACATTTATGTTCATATCACCAAACGGAAACATTTCCTGGGCCTTAAATTTCACTGTGAAAATATAAACTTTTTTCTAATACCAAATCTCAATTTTGATGGAACAGAGTGTGTGTATCATGTATGTGTGTGGGCACGAGGTTGTCGATCAGGTCACCCACATTTAAAAGTACTAAGCAATGCTCATTATAGGGATGATTGCACAGTGCCCTGCATATATTCATTACAGTATTAATATCAAAGACTCCATCTTGAAGACCTACAGGTTTTGCTATAATAACCTAAGGAAACCAACAACATGGTTTTTCAACAATGCATAAAAAGCTGCAAGTGGATCTAATATTTTTAAGTTATAAAAATGATGGCTGCAATTTATTGTCAGCTAGCATTTCAAATGTTAGTCAATGGCACGAAATTCCATTTTTTTCTCAACTCACCACTGGCCCTTAAGAGGAGTTGCATCACAATCACATATTCACTCCTTGAAAGGCGACAGCATAGTTGGCATTAGGGGTATAAGGGAGCAGTCATCATTATTTAGCAAATACTGGTTTTGGGTGTGATAAATAATCCCCCAGAACACACGGGGTCCAGTTGTCAAATCTTGTACATTACAACCTATACTATACTGAACTATGTCCTTGGTGGACGAAAATAACCAAAGATTATCCTGAGGAAGATGGGATATTTCCCCTATTTTTGTGTAAAGGAAGTGGACTTCCATGGGGAAGGATGCTCCTGTGTCTGGTAGGTCAAAGTGACGACACTGCACATTTCACTTTTTGAAGCTATGGAGGGAAGTTCAAAAGTATCATGCTATTTTTGTGGGGTTGCTTGAATAATTTACAGCATAATTTTTTTTTAATTCTTAAAGACAAATAAAGGAAAGATGAAATGTTATTTTGTGGCGAGTTGCCTTAGCATTATAGGGACATTAAGAAATCGACAGCCTCGTTCCTTTGTCCCCCGACGTCTACCCAAAAAAAAAATGTGTGTACGTGTTAAACCAACGGCGAGGTCAAAATTTGACAATTTGCGGTCGGGCACGGTCTGCTTGCTACATTGGGAATAGCGCCAACTGGCATCTGGTAGGTAATTAGCTGACATAGAGGCATTACATCATTTGCAGCACAAAATAGGGGGAATGTCCTATCTTCCTTTAGATAATCTTTGATAATACTTGTATTAAACTCATAGTGGTATTGCATATCAGAGAGTGAAAAGGGTGAATTCAACATTCACAAGGTCTACAAAAATATTTCTTAGAAGATCAATGCATATTGATCCATCCATTTTCAATTACGTCCATATTTTCTTCCTGATTCATACACTACATTTGCGTAAAAAATTACCACATTTTTGTCGCAAATTACTAAAGCTTTACAGAGCCAACTCGCCATGTTGTCATAATCGGGGAATTAAAGTTGCTGATCCTAGACTCATGATGTCTGTACTAGATTCATGAATGTATGCTCTACTTATCAGGATTTTTCCCCAGGATTTTTCAAGCACATTTGGGAAATTCTTGTATGCAATATGCACATTTACATTTGTAAATAAATCACTGTGCGACCGCATTTGAATCGTCATTTAGACCAGATGAAGCCACCCTTGGAAATACCCCGTAGGGTTTTTTTTTCACAAATCTCCATCATTCGTGCATCAATTCCTAATTTGATTCAAAGGCGAGACAAAAAACAAACCTCTAAAAGGTACAGCGAATTCCATCCTTATGGATTACTGATTTTATTTTCCTTCTCTTGTCTACGAACGCGCCAAGCGCTGTAGCAACCTTGCCCTATGGTTAAACGTCCTTTCATTTTGGCGTTAACAAATTCAATATATTGATTACACACCATGTAAAAACTGTCTGCGAACCTCATTCCTAATGGCGATAAATATCACATGCAATGAAAGATGAGGATTGACAATGACTGTACTGAGGCAACCTGAGAGATTGAGCAGATACTAACACCTGATTGGTCACAATGGAACTTAGGTGATTGCCGATTGGTCACAATGGAACTTATGTGATTGCTGATTGGTCACAATGGAACTTAGGCGATTGCTGATTGGTCAATGGCACTTATGTGATTTTTTTAGCCAATCAGCAACAAGGTAAGAATGGTGATAGGGTTGAAGAGGGCTAGAACTTGAATATTTTGAAGCTGTATTTCAACTAGTCATTGACATGAATATCTGATTAATTAACCAATCAGAAAGGCTGTATGGAAGGTAGGGAGTGGCTCAGGGAGTTTGGGATGATTGGGGACTGAAGGAGGAGGAGAGTGTGGTTTGAAGAGTGGGTTGAGGGGTTAAGAAAGGGAGGCTGCAAGGGAGGGAAAGAAAGGGTGGGAGGGAAGGAACGGTGAGAGATTGACGTGATATAAATTATTTTTAGGTCATGGCAGAATTGGAGGTAGTGTTGAGGGAAGGAGAAATGGATGCACGTGCAAGGATTGGTGGATTAATGGAGTGAGGAAGGTATGCAGGTGACAGAAGATAGAATTGAGGAAGTAAGGGAAATGTGGATCAAGAAGGAAGTGCAAGAAAGAAATGGGGAATGGTGTTTTAAGTGAATGCATCAAAAAGAAAGGCAAATGGCCAGAAGAAAGAAGTGTGAAAATAAAGGGAGGGAGGAATGAGGGTGAAAGGGGATCAAGAGGGCGGAGTCATAAAATGTCCTTTGAATGTCATAAACAAACTCTATTTAAATTAATTTCCTTTTCCCCAATACTTGTAATCATATGCACTGATATAAAATGTTTTAAAGATTTTTACAAAAAAATTCAACCAACACAGGTGTAAAACCCATCCTCTGTCTCTGTATTCAATTATTTACAGTGTCATCCAAAAATGCAAAGGAGGGCTACTACAGATCAGTTCAAAGAATGCCGTGAAGGGGGGCTATATCAGAAGGGCGGGGGAAACTCATTGGTCATGTGCCTTATGGTTTTTGAAGATTTTTACAAAAAAATTCAACCAACACATGTGTACAACCTCTTTTCTGTATTCAATTATTGAATAAGTCCATCCAGAAATGCAAAGGAGGGCTACTACAGTCCGTTCAAAGTTGAATCCGTGAAGGGGGTCCTATATAGAAGGGAAGGGAGGGGGGGAAAAAAAACTCATAATCATAAGCCTAATGCAAGTATTATTACACAACACCTGAAATCACGAAAATTGTTAACGATTTTCAACACCATGTAATTAATTAATCAATACCCTGACAGCAGAATGGCAAGCAATCTTTTAAACAGAAAGGATACCCTTTTTTCATCACATGTCTATTTCACTGCAGACCTAGAACACTTTATCCAATAGAGCATGTACCACCACACAAAATGCTATGGGGTGTATGCATGTCTCAACAAAAGTATAGGCTGAAAAGAGGGAGAGGGGGAATCCAGTTCAATCAATTTTAAGGGGGTAACAGCACGAAGGTCAATATTATTTCATATTTTAGGCAATTATATCACTTTAAATCTTCTCAGGCAGTACATTGACATAGGGAACACCAAAACACAAAAGGAATTTTTGGAAAAATATACCAGTTGCAAAATATTGTGACATAAAGAAAAGGAAAAGGCTGTTTAAAAAATTGATGCTAGAACTATGGAACAGGCAAAAATATCCATATGCAACCACAGGCCCCATGATCACATGACATAAATAGAGCAAGGAATGCTGGGTAAAATGAACTTGCATAGTTACAGTCCTTTCAATTCAATTAGAAAGGGTATGTGGTAAAGATTCAATTTTGCTGTATGGGCATTTATTACTATGTTTAAAGATACAAATTATGTATGAAATATCACAGGGCTCAAAATAACGGGTACCTGGATAAGTCTGGCATCATAAACAGCTGCCATTTTCCAGACATTTTTGGAATCAGGGGCTAGTTTTTGAACAGCACCAGCCCCCTTAGTTGTTTAATTTGATAACATTTCAATTTTAAACAGCTTACAGTTTATAAATTTAATCTGTTACCAGTAGCACTTTATGTAAGCCACCTATTTTTGATTGCACTTATACTTTCAAATTGACCATCTTATTTAAACAGCCACTGGATTAGGAAAAAACTCGTAAATTTTGAGAAGCTCATGTTCTTCCTCTCCCTAAAAGAAATTAGCCCTTGCTTCCAGTACCCCTTATTTGAAGCCCCGTATGAACAAATAAAGGCAATGGCATTTGATGAAGATTGAAATCTAACCAAATTAAAAGGACTATATTTAATTAAAATATTGGAATCCATTGGTTAGCATGCTGTTTATAAATGTGTCAAAAATGACAGGCAAATATTAGTTTATCAAACATCCAGTAATATTATAATAATAATAAAGACCGACAAACAAAGAGAGATATCGAAAAGATGTGACTTTTAAAAAAATGGCACAATTATTGGATTGATTGAATATGTAATATTTAAAAAAAATTGCCTGCAAAACAATTACAATAAAAATGACAGAATCATGAAAACTATTTGGGATTTTTTTTAAAAAAAGAAGAAAGAATGGAAAGGGGTTGGGGAAGGGGGTGAAAGTTATTTATTTACCTTGGAAGAGTCATCCACAAGCAGGATGGAGCACCGATCGCATCGCAACAATGACAGAGTGAGTTCCATGATTCGCCGGACAATACTGGAAAGTGTGCTTTGTTCTTCAAATAGAACTTTAGCAAGTTCCAGAAGAACCTGGTGACAAAAAAATGAAATGTCAACATCAATAAAATTTATTACACTAAGGTTCCTTAAATTTCAAAGTGGTAAAACAAAGCAGTTGACAACTTACAGAATAATGAATATTAATAAGGGTTGACTGTGTCTTAACCATTTTCACCCTGTAGATTCTGTATAGGTTAAAATGCAATAGTCAGTGTTTTTGAGATGGCTTCTTAAATGACCTGCAGTCATTTGGAAAGCCATCTCAAAAACTACTGACCTAAGACTACAATCTTGGAAAAAATTGTTGGAACACTTGTGGTAGTTTTTTGACAAATTCCCCCCGTTCTCCCCCGAAACAATGTTGTTCATGGTCATGTCATCAGCAGCCTTGACACACACCCCAACATTGAGATGATGTGGGGTGGGGTGGGGTGGGGAAGGGAAAGGTCGAATGGAAGGATCAAGCTTGCAATTGAACTGTGACTTTTGGGTTAGGGACCTAAGATGTGATCACGGCGAGCATTTAATACAATCGTTTTACGTGTTCCAACCAATTATTTTTATGCTGATTCCAAATGTGTTCACAAAAATGTATAATTTTGAATTTAAGAAAATAGATATGAAAAGTATTAATCTACACTCTTTGAAAACAAAAGTACAACTTGAAACCTTTTTTGTCCCACATATGTAGAACCATAAGGTTCTATATTGAACCTTTAAAATTAAATCGGCCCAGGAACCTACATTTTGGGTGTACTCACTGGCACATACTACCAATTTTATAAGCATGGTTATATGAGATTTTTACCACCAATTATGCTCCTGGAGCGCCAGTTATGATGATTGTTCCAGAGTGTAGCTATTCATTATATTGAATACTGATCACAGCAGTAGTATAGATTTATTCCTGAAATGTTATCAAGGATTTGTCAAGAAAAATATTTTAGAACTTAGAGGGTTAAACAATGCCTTTCACTTTGCTTAAAGGCTGAATCAGAGATTTTCCAATGAGGGCGCACTCAATTTTTCACACAAATCGCGTTTTTTGCATACACATAGTGCTTGTCCACATACTAATCACTGTGTGAAATAACTAAGTTCAAATCGAAGTCCTTCATATAGAAAATCACATTTTTGTTCTAAAATTGCCGGATTCGGAATTTTTGTTATATACGGTATCCTATGGCACTGTTAGACTGTGCATAAATGTTTACTGCATGAAAACGGAAAATCCGATCCATCTCTAACTTTGAATTAAGCATTTAGGTTAGTATCTTTAATATATTTCAAAATAAAAGAACACTTAAAATGACTTAAAAACAAAAAATATATTTCAAAATCTCTTAGTCAGCCTTTACCTTGTTCACAATTACATAAAAATAAAATATTCCTAGGCCTATTTAAGTATTAAGGTTCTTTATAGAATCTATAGGGTTCTTAATAGAACATAAGGTTCTGTAGAGAACTAGGGTGCTTCATACAGGACAAAAATGGTTCTAAGTTGCACTTCTTTCTGAGAGTGTATGAGCAGCCATAGTCATGTGCAGGGCCCAACAGGTAACCTAGCAAATTATACTTATAGTAGAGCCCGGCAACATCATTATGTTAAGTGGAAGAAAGACCCTGTTGGCCCAGTTCTTCCATTCAAATTAATGGTTTTGCCAGTCCCTATGATCTGGTTATGACAAAGATGAGTCTAAAATAATATTTATTCTCAATACCTTTAAACATGTCTATAGAAATCAACAAAACAATGGTATGAGAATTACCAGAGGATGTTTTGAACC
The DNA here is from genome assembly GCA_023653785.1 of Ophioderma brevispina. Taxonomy (NCBI): domain Eukaryota; kingdom Metazoa; phylum Echinodermata; class Ophiuroidea; order Amphilepidida; family Ophiodermatidae; genus Ophioderma; species Ophioderma brevispina. Next base: position 20,511 of record JAMKCH010000598.1, read on the forward strand.
AATCCCATAATGCATTGCAGTGTGCCTATACTGTACTGTACTAAACACATGTCAGCACTTAGGGATAAATAGTGTTCCAAGAAATTTAAGGACCACAAAACATTTCACAATCTTGATAATTATTCCTTAAGTACTAGTGCTTTGTGGGCTAAAATGAGTGTAAAAGTCAGGGCTTTTATGTGTAAGGAATAGCATTTTTTGGATCACATGACCTTATTGAGATGAAATTTGCCAAAACTGGTGCATCATGGGATGGAAACAATACACCCTCTGAATTACTGATCATGTGCTTTTCAACATCTGGCAAAGAGCATGCCAGGTGCACAATAAATGGTGGCAGTGATGTCACTGTCAGCCAACTAACAGTCTGTCAACATAATGTATATTAAAATTTTGTTTCTGCAATTTTCACACAATGGCACATATAAATTTTTTCAAATAATTGGATAGTGATTAAGAACATTATGTACTATACCTCTGGTTGGTTTTCTATAACTAAACAATACATGTCGGATTTGTATAACACCTTTCATGTTGTAACAATAGCTTTACATGTATTCTGCTGCATATGTCAGCTGTCATACCAATGCTTTGGGTGGTGCTCAGAGGACAATGTTTCCTAGCAGCTCCCCATTTCATATCTGGTTAAAACTTGCCCAATGTTGCTAAATATTACCCACAAAGTTTGAACCAATGCTATGCAAATTTGTTTGACAGTACAATAAAAAATCTAAACCAACCATGGTGTACCTTATCATAGAAATGAGGATATGTGTGGTTCAGTGGATTGAACAGCCGACTCATGATCCAAAAGTTGCGGGTTTGAGTCCCGCTGTTGCCAACATGTGTGTACGTGGACAAGGCACTTTCCTCTTCACCAATGACATGACAAAATGTAACTGTTGCCAATGTTAAATGGTACACAAACTAAACAAAAACACCCGGTTTCTTGAACTCAGCTGTGTGATCATGGTAATAAGTCTCATGTATTATGAACAAAACCATAATAAAAACAAAAAACGTAAATGGCAGCGACAACTGATTAGGTTATTTTTACAAATATCCACTAACTGCATCCTGAGTAAAATCGAGCAAATGTGATTTTTATGATCTCGTGGAGAAATGTAATATAGAGGGCACTATACACACAGGTCATGACCTTTGTAGGCCTATAAAGGTAAGATTCCCATAATGGATTTTGTCTGATTTTACAGAGGTAATAGCTCTTGCATGTCCTTCTAATATCAGTTCCCACAAATTGTGTGCCCCACTCCGTAAAATTGTGTCTAAAAATAAGAGAATTGCATGAGGTCAACACTGTGTGAAGGGAGTCAAACATTACATCCAGGTTTAGAAAACATGGTTAGTCCTTCATACCTTGTTTTCTTTCAACATAATTTGGAATTGTGATGTAATTGGTAAGAAAATTTCTCATGACTGAATGGGGGTCGGAACGGCACTGGTCAATGGCTCATCTATGAGGATTGTCTTAACATAATTACATCAAACTGTCATAGTATGTAAAAAGAAAAAAAAAATTCTACCCCTGGTGTAAAACCCAGTCTAAAGTTATATCCCTTGCACAATTCCAGCCTAAGTATTTCCCCAGAGTATAGTCCCATTCCCAATGCACTCCATTTGGGGAAATTTTCACCTTATAATAAGGTCATGTGATCCACAAAATAACATTTTTAACAATCCCTGACTTTTACAACATTTTATCCCACAAAGCTCTAGTAATAAGGTAATTTTTTTCATGATCAGTGACATTTTTGTGGTCTTAAACTCTGGAACACTTGTTATCCCCAAGTTCTGACATGTATTTAGTAGAATACATTCACATTGCAATGCATTATGGATGATTCGCAAAACAACCTTCTTGGTATCCCCCAATCCCCCAACCCTTTTAAAACTGTTAAATTACCAAGAACAAATCAACGCACAGCTATATCTACTTGGACTTAACATTTTGTTCTTCATAAAAAGCCATGTATGCAAGAGTCCTACTTTAGTAATAAAGTGTTCAATTGGTTGTAAATGTGTACATTAAATAGAAATTAGTGCTTGAACCCATTATTCATCGTACACATTTCGCTGACCAAATTTAAATATTAAGCAAAAAGATTTGTCTTTTGGTCCACTTGCAAAGACACCCTCTACCTGCTCATATGTTATCTATCACTAGAGCTAGTAAATCTCAGTTCCCTTTGCACGTCATTGCCTTCCAATTAACCAGTGTATTTAGAAAATACACCCCCTGGTTTTTGGGTATGATATATGATACCCAGACACACAAGTCAGTTCATATCAATGTATGTACAAGTACCACCCACTGAACTGTGCCTTACACTTGTGAAACTGTGGCTCTTACTATCTCTACTTATCTCATTTATATATCCCTGATTTATCCTTTTTACTTATCTCTTATCGATCCTTCCAGTTGTGGTATAACCAGTGGGGTATGGGCAGGGGCCAAGAACCCCCTCTCAGAACCTTTGCCCTCTCCGCCTTCCCCTCCAAATGAACTGACTGTTTGTAGTGTCTATGGAGATGGACCCAAATTCGTCCCCTCAGAGAATACCTCAAAACCCCTTCTGCTCCCCCCCCCTCATTTACAATGGACTGGTTACACCAGTGCTTTAAGTTGTCCTATACTGGAACAAAACTCATCTGTACTCTGTAAAACCATGTGACAGAGACGTGATTAATGAGGCGCTTGACAGGATCGATAATCCTCTGAGCATCTAGATGCTAAACATGGCATTTAGTTCCGGACGGCTATGTTTAGGTACTAAATACAAAGCTAAACGTGCATGTTGAAACTAAACACTACTTGAACACATCTAAAAGTGATAAAATAATGTTAAACACTTGATTGTATCATAAGCGTGATAGGTAGTGTATAGTTTTAATACACATGTGGTATCATGTCGTCTCGACTATGGAAATCTTCTTTTAGGTGTTACAAAACATGATATTGACAGAGTTCAAAGATTGCAGAACAATAGGCATTTTTATTAGCTAGTATAATAAAACGCAATTTGGTCCTATGAGGCTCCAATTATGCGGGCCGGTCCCTTAGCTGTCGGGTGGGTCAAGTGGAGCTTCGCGAATTCCGGCGCGGAATCCCCCAGCCAATCAGTGCTCCACTTGGGTTCCCGCATTAGTGGCGGGCCTGGCGGCATTGCCCGCCTCTGTCCTCCTCTGGTCACATTTTGGTTAGGATGCACAATGGATAGATTGGGTGGAAAAAATTCCCAACCCACCCTCCCATTGTTCTAAGGTACTCAGTGTCTGGTCCGGGATGAGTTCGGAACACCTTGGCTGCTGTGCAGGGAGGTGCCTCAGCTGGCTGTGCCTCTGGGATTCGGATTCACCTCCTGGTTGGGGCATATGCGAGGGGCGGGGCGGGGTCTCCAGCCACTTTTATAACGTCCAATGTCGCCTTGCTTCTGAAGGCCCTCCACCCTGGGGCCAAACAGACTTGTTGGCTTGGGACCCCGGCTCGCTCTTCACTTGGGTCGTTCGTTCGTTCGTTCGTTCGTGTCCACAAGTCATCCCTAATGGCTTGTGGTGGTGTCAGGATTTGTTCAACTGTGTAAGCTGGTCCGGGGCCGCGTGTATCTATGATACGGACGCTCCTAACATGGCCCGCGTTTTTTTGAAACTGGGGGCGGATTGGGAGCAGTCAGGGGTTTACACCCTACTCTTATTCGACACTGACTGCGATGTACATGTACAGTTGTGACTCTCTGTACAAGGGACCGACGGCTTAACGTCCCCTCCGAAGGACGGGATGCTTTCATGATTCATTTGCCCAATTCCAAGTGAACCATGGAGGAGAGCGGTATTCTGTATTTAATCAATAGCTCGTATACAGATTAAATCCAGAATTGAGCACCCGAGTGAATCCCAGCAAGTGACCCCACCGGGATTCGAACCCGGGATTTTGTTTTGGTATATTTGCGCCATAGGCAAGCACCCTAACCACTAGACCACGCTCTCCCAGTCAGTCTAGTTCAAATGTGGTTCTTGGGTTGTACTATAATCTAGTGCTTTCAGTTACTTTTTTAGTGGGCTGACCAGCATGGTAACTTGCTGGTCAGCCCACTATGATGCATATATTCAGCAGATATGAACTGTAAAATGTTATTGCCAACTTTCTTGTGCATACTGTATCATGTTTTGTATATTGTAAGGGCTTTTGGCTTCTGGTATTAATAAAACTATCCACACCCTAGCCCAACTGCAATACTGGCATTTAAGTGCAATCCTTGTATTGTGGCAGAATTGGGAACTGCTGTCCAGTTGGTTTGCTCCTTATCCAAGAGAGATCAAACTACTCCAGTGCTCCAAGAACTCCATGGCTACCCATAAGAGATCGGATTCAATTTAAACTGTGCCTTGTTGTTTTTAAATGTATATGAACAACTCTGAACCGGATTATCTATCAAATCTTCTTTCACTGTATGCTCCTCAAAGAACTGTTCGTTCTGCTCAGGAAACCACCTACCTGAGCAGTCCTAAAACAAATAAGGTCTTGGGTCAAAACCATTCAGTGCTGCAGGTCCACAAACATGGAACAATCTTACTGGTACTAGTAGAGAAACCGACAATATCGCTGTACATGAAATTATGGTATTTCACCGTCAGTCATGCAAGTTTACAGCGATTTCTTACAGTGTACAACTCACCTGGTTCCTTCTGACTTCTAATGTTGCTCTTGCATACAGTCGGCATTGTTATACCAATACCACAAAAATGAAGTACTGACCAAATACCTGCAGAAATAATAACAACAAAAAAGACCAGAAAACAGATGTTATTTAGGTCTTAGTCTGGTATTGATAAGTGTTCGACACTGCTTTTTAGGATGGAGATCAAGCAATCGCTGCAGAACATTTGATTGTAGACTGGGTGGAAAACTGCAATCAACTTTAGTAAAATTTCAAAGCAGGTGTGGGCGGAGTTGCAAATCTTTGACGTTATGTAGCTAAAAAAAAAATCGCCTTATTTCATATTCATACAACATTTATATATGGAGTCTGGCAACGAACGCCAACGAGGGAGAGATAGAGATGGCCACTCAACCTGCGGGTTCGCCTTGAATTTTAACATTGCCTAGTAGACATCAAAAGGGTTTATATCATTTGTGATATTTTTTTTATTTCAGGCAGACAAAAAAATAGCATGTGTGTTTATATGAATGTCATTGAACAGTAAATTGAAAAAGCAACTTGAAAAAAATAGGAAAATATCACATCCTAACTATATGTCAAATTGCTAAAAGGATTAAAAACCAAACCAAACAACGAACTATTTCTTGTCACTGCTCTCCTTTTTAATTAAAGTTCCTCCGCCAATGTTTCCCTGCATTCCGACAAATGCACATGCTGTAATTGCTAAAGAACAAACACATTACGAAAAGGATTAACGCGCTATTGATTTTGCGCAAGCATACCAATTAGGGCCTATAATTGTGTAATTTTTACACACGCCATTTTAATTTTATCAGCATCGACTACAAGGCCAGCACACACGTTTAGGGAACCGTTTGTAATTAATCAACAATGCACTAATTGGGGAGTTTTATTTTGCCTAATTGCATAATTAAACGTCTAGATACACGACAGGGAAAAATTAATGACAAAGGAGTCCAAGGCACAATCACATTACATACTGCATTATGGACGATTGAGTATAAGGGAGTGCAACATACTAACACAGGCCGTTTTTTTACAAGACCGACATGGGCCATTTAATTCATAGTACCATGTCAACATAAATGTCATTGTGACTAATTGGAAGAAGCATTGCATTTACTCTGTCAATGGCATTGCATGTTAACTCATTATTTTTTTAAATTTGCCGCACTCTGCCGGTTTTTGTTAACTTCATATGCTTTAAAGCCATAATCGTCTTTTTTCAAAAATTCAAATGCCCATTTTGTCTCTAAATTGCTGGTTAGGTCATATCACACGTTCCCACCTGTTTTTGTGAAAAAACCGACACTAAAGCATTTTAAAGCAGTCGAAGAGATGCCATTTTACGAGTGTTTTAGACCTGAAAAAGTCCAGATCTGACTTTTATTAGTAAACAATGCATCATAATAAAAATCACACGTTCTTGGACAAATGTGGCGTTTGTTACCTTGGGGCGCAAGTTTGATTTCATTGCCATTCCAATTGTAGACGAATTAATTTCGTCCACCATCCACCTGAATGCCCACCTGACCAACTATCTTTGCCATTACTTTTAGCAACACCTTGTTGTTATGATCAAAACTCGCCTTTTTCTGGAAATGTGCTTTTTTGACTCGTAAAGGTGCAGGGCATATTTACTGCCTTGGCCCCCAAACCCCCCCTTAACCTACTTCTTTTTTTGTGTCACACATGTACAGAGGTATATCATACTTCTTAATTCCCCCTTGCCATTTTGAGAGAACAAACCTATTTTCCACGATTTACCAATAATGACTTCAATCCTCTCTTTCTGCAACTTTAAAGGTGCACGGCGATTCAAGTCATCCAATTTCTGTGATATGTACTGATTTCATATAATTAGACATGCAATAGATCCCTACCTTGTATTTGGCTACAAAATAACTTAAAATGAAACCCAAAGGTAATTTGTAATATGCTTATATTTCAATAGAAAACATAGGCTGAATTTTCGTATTTGCTCCTATACGAAATTAGAAATTTCACAATTTGTACCAAATCAATATTTCTCAGCTTAATCCTTTTCAGATGGGATATTCTTGATAGAAAGCTTACACCAGTGCAGAAATCAGAATTTCACTTGTTTTGGACACCTGTTATTTGAAATCTCTCGTGCACCTTTAAATACAACATCTATTTCTCCATTTCGACCTGCCCGGTTGCCGTTTGTTTACCATCGTGATTGACAGGTATCCAAGGTACAAACTATCCAGTGTACACATCGGGCAATATGCAAAGCCATGCCTGTGAACTGCGCTACTTATACTACAGGTCAAAGGGCTATTACCAATCCCATAATGCATTGCACTGACAGTACTTAGGCTGTACTGTATTATGCAGGTCTGTACACATACTTCTACTAATACCTCAGAATAGGTGAATCTCCTGAATGGATAACCAGATTTAAGGTGTCCAAAAGTATTATAAGAGCCTACGCACTTCATTATCATAGTTTTGGGCACCACCTAATGGCCAATCATATCGTCGTATTTGGCAAGCCCCTTATGATAGTTATGAGAGATCGATATTTTGTTTTCATTGCCATTTATCAATGAAACACAAGAAATGTGCAACAAGATGTCACTCTTGACTTAAATTGGTGAAATGCAACACTGATACAAAATGCGTGCGGGGGGGGGTACGGGCGGTGTGGCCGCGAAGGTTGCATTTTCCGTGATTTGGCATATTGATCGTTCCTTTTTCTTGAAAATTGGTGTATGAAAGGGTTGAATTTCTGTTTTAAGTGGAATTTTTTGCATGATAATCAGTATCAAGAAGGCATCACGAGAGTGAAAATATTGCTGCCATAAGGCTCAAAAGACATTGTAACAGTTAGTTTTCTCTCAGCTTCTGGTGCTTCGCCCCAAATCCTCCACCAAAGGGCATGTAGTGGTATCAACTCGGTAAATCTTTGGTATATTTTCGGGGTAGATGGTTCAAACACCCAGCCGCACATCCATACCCAAACACAAAGTGAGAACCCCTCCCGGCTGTGATGCAAGATTTTTATGTGCATGTGCTTTGCACAACAGCAGTGACTACAGCTGTTTGCGCAATCATAGACAACATGCAGGGTGTGAAATAATCAGTTAAGCTCTTGGGCTATTCAAATTCACCCATTCCATTCTTGTTTTTAATTCTATGGTCTGTACTTAGACCTGGCTACACAGGCATTTTTTTTTTCATGACGATATCCCACTGAGTGACTGCAGCATACCATTCTATGATCACTGAACTCGCAATGTTGTAATTTACCAAACCGCAATGCATTGTGGGATTGTTCCACACATCCTCCGTACCACGTCATATTCAGGAAGACACAGAGCTCAGTTATTAGGCTGGAAACTGGAGACATGTGAAATGTCAGCATTCGGAAGTGCGACATAAACCATTTGCCGTTGTTGGCCTGCGAAGCCCTTTCTTGGCCATGCTCTATTTGCGGGAAGGCCCTGCTGTCTCATCATCATTGCGATGGTTTGTTGCAACGGGGGCCAAGATGGTTTTTAACTTAGCAAGAAGTAATTAGTTTTAAAGATGCATTCTTCGTTTCTTCTGCATGCCATTAATATCAGTGGTATTAGAATGATGGTTTGTGAGCTAGTAATATGCTATCTTTGCCTTATCCAAACAAAGTGGGAATCCAATGACCTGAAACTGAACTCTGAATGTATGTATGTATAAGACGACAGATGTTCCAAATGAGTGGTCTAACTAAAGGTGGAATAGTGCATATGGACGGAAACTTACTTGCATCTACTACAAGACATGTTTAATGCAGTACAGCAGGGAGAATCGGAGGCCATTTTCCTCAACACTTGTTAAGGTACAGTCACACAGAAGACAGCTCCCGACCCAACCTCTTCCCAACTACACAAGACCACATTTCTTTCAAAATTGGCTATAGACTTGTTCAAACTTGCAAAATTTACAAATTTGATCGTTCTGCGATTTTCCCACCAGTAGGCAACAGCATCATAAAATAAACAAGATCAAGCATGTTTAATCGGCGATGCCACTTGTTCAGTCGCAGACCTTAACACGACAGCAAAAGTTGTGACATGTTGCTGTCAAGATTCAAGTCGGCGACTCATTTTCTGTGCTCGCCGAGTGTAATCGTGGATTTAACATGTCTAGTTGGCTTGCATCTTCTCTCCTGCTTGGAGCAGAGTCATTGCCGACCACTTTCCAACTGCACACAACCACTCATGATGCACGCCAATTCATCGGCTACCGCTTCCAAACCGCTCATGTGTTCATGCCGACCTTCCCGATTCAAAAACCCGCCACAATTTTTTTAAGCTGCAAGAAAAAATTGTGGCAGGGTTTTTCAAATTTGCCACATGCTCCCGACCACGCAAGACTGCAGAAGACTGTACAGGACTGTCCTAGACCTTGCTAAAACTAAACATGAAAAAGAAAAACTGCTCAATTTTCGAAAAATGGCCAATCAGCACTAATCTTGAGCAGTCTGGAAGTGGTTTTCTAGCAAAAAATCGGCTGTGTGACTGAGCGTTTTCTTTTCCTTCACTTTGGGCTTGCAATGTATCATTTTTAAAGTTTCTCACTTGGGATTTTGAAGCTATAAATTTAAAGAGCCACGGTCCGATCGCTAATAGGCTCGTCTCCAGGAACCCCAGATTTTACCGGAAGTGGTCAAAATTTTAGTATCAGAAGAAAGCTACTATAATGATGCTTGGTTTGAATGTTATAAGCAAAAATGTGCCCCCATTTTGGTTGACCAATATTAATTTTACACACTACTCTATGGGGATTACAAAATCAAGTCTTTAGCTCTCACATCAAAACGGGTTGAAATATCAGGGCGAAACTTTACAGATGGGGTTTTAGGGTGAAAAATTTATAGACTTAAATCAGGTCATCCCCCTTTAATCTCTTTCAATATCAATCCTACTTCATATAATTCTATAAGAGGGAAAGCATTCCAATTTTTTTCAGAAAAGTGGAGTTTTTGTGGTTCAAATATTGGCTGTTTCAATGGAACTGAGCCTATTTATGCCATTTACTAGTGATAGTTAGACAAAGTTCCTTAATGGCATTTCCTTCGAGAGAAAATTCCTTTTCTATGATATCAACCTTATTTTCTTTGGTTATATGACCTGCATTTTTTCTTTGAAATAATGTGCCCTGAACTAGTCACTCATATGTGCTGGTTCAACCATATGTTTTTGAAGGGTCATCATCCGTTGCCATTGGCGTCACTAGCTTGCATTTGCAGTTGAGCTGGCATGTCCGTTACTAGGTTTTTGTTACTGTTAAGTCTTCATATATTAAGGCTGACTCGGAGATTTCCAATGAAGACACGCTTAATTTTCAGACTAATCCATGTTTTTATATTGCATATAGTTATGGTGTCCATATACTAGTCACTGTGGGAAATAACTAAGCTCAGATCGAAGTCCTTCATGTAGAAAATGACAATCTTGTTATAAAATTCCGTATCCGAATTTGGTTGTTTTACACGGTATCTTATGGCACTGTTATACTGTGCTAAACATTTACTGTCTGAAACGGAAAATCCGCTTCATCTTTAACTTTGGAGTTAACATTTTAGATGACTATCTTTAGTTTCTAGATGACTATTTCCAATTACTCCCCAATTATTTGCAAAATCTCTGAGACCGCCTTTCCAATGTAGTGCCGAATTTATGGATTTTCATCTAGGCTATTGTTTTTAAATTAAATGGACATTAGACCATCGTTTAAATGGACATTAGACATTTGTTGATATAACGTTGATTTCTACGTTTTCCTAGTTTTTGTGGGAATCTCAATATCTTTTAAGACATTTTTAACATTGTATGAAAACCAGAGGTAAGTGCTACTCTATACATGGGGATTGACTATACCATAAAGACAGCTGTTTCTCCTGGAAGGAGTAAAATGACGGAAGATAGAAAGAAGAAAAGGCGCAATTTGTGGTCAATCTTGAACGCAGGCGCCCTTCGAGCTCTAGTCCCATGACTGGGGATATCACACATGATGGTGTCGCTGGCACGGCCCGCGATATGCATGCCAAAAATATGTGTCTTCACTTGATGACACAATCCTTACATCCGAACTTAGTGCACTAGCTCACTCATTGGCGTGTGATTTGCAAGTTTCGGGGGTCCTTGGGGTTCTTATCAAAATACATCTACCTCTAGATACTTTAAAAAAACCCTATTATATCAGATGCATTACTTTCCCCTTCTTTAAACGATGAGAATAAATTGAATACACAAAAAAACATTATTTGAAATGCGAACAATTGCCAACATAATATGATCATGACTGAGACTCCCCATTTCTCAAAGTTGGGGAAGGTGTTTGAAGATGTGTTTTCTACAGTTTGGGGTGCTGAATCAGATTTTTTAGTCCAAGCTCTTGTAAAATAAGGATAAAATGAGTATAGGGGTTAATTTGAAAATTATTAAATTTTGTTTAAATGTATACCAATGTTTTGTCTCATAAGCTAAAATTATATTTCATCTAGGTTCTTGACCTTTAGTTGCACATCCATGCAGCCCTGGACACGTTGGTGATCCTATAGACCATGTGACCCTTGGTTTGCCATTTTGCCCAAAAAAGAGAGACAAAACAATTTGACACCAGTGGTAACAAAATCAAGGCTTGGTAGTTTTTACCCAGGATGACCTTGAACCTTAATAGGCTGTATCTTTATAGTAAAGTCGATGTACACAACTAATCTGTTTTTTTTTAATCCTCTAACAAGACCAATGTATTGTGTATATTTAAGCACAATTTGCCCTGAATTCAAAATTTCCTTGTATTAATTTTACCCTTATTTTACAAATCCCTCACATCTCCCATAGGTTCATCCAAAAATTCCCAATTTCCATCCTTTAAAAGCATGTCCATGGACCTTTAAATAAGAACTTGTTCATAGGACACTTTGATGAAACTTGTTCATATTACACTGTTTCCTGGTCTACAGAGGGGTGTGTTACGATTTACATAGGCATTCACATAATCAGTCAGTTCATTAGTAGAACTTTAGTCCGACGCTTAGAATATGGTAAACCAGCCCTCTTGCAAATCATTATCTTCCTGTTTGTTGTTTTATATATATTTTCTCACATGTATATATTTCTCAGCGAAGCAACAATTTATAAAGCATCGAACAAAAATGACCATACAAGCTTCACAGCATTGGACTTATTTGTAGTGCTGAACAATTTGAAAAAATAGGGACATCGTCCCAAATAGGTTCGCCAATTATGTCTGTCAAAGACGTGCGCCAAGTGACCCCGTGAATGACCTTTTGACCTCACCCCCACATAAGACCTTGCATCTATTCATAAGTATACCAAGTATGAACTTGATATCCATCACTACACTACAAAGCTATACAAAACATTTTAACCAAAAGTGTATACCAGAAGTTTGACCCCAGACTGACTGACAGACAGACTGACACACAATCATGCTGCCATAAAGTCTTTCTATGGGACACTTAAAAAATGCCAATACCAATTTTCAATTTATAAATTTTTTTGTCTAAAAAAAATCGTAAATATAATATAATTTACACTTTTCATTACTAAAACAAAGTTAAATTGCCCAACCATACACTACTCATTTTCAATGTTCTTTTTATGCTGATATGCCGGGTTTCGGAAACTTCCGAAGAAACCTATTTCTTCCTGGAAGAATGGAAGAAACTTGGAAAAAAGGGGGTTCTTCCAGTTTCTTCTCTTCTTCCGGAAGAAACTGGAAGAAATTGGAAGAAACTGGAAGCATAAGATATGTATAGAACACAAACTAATTACACCATATTCACCTGCTTTGCACTTGAAATCCTCAAGGCTACTCTAGTTTACTTTACAGACAATCTTTTTTTTTCAGAATTTACAAGTTTATAGAATGTTGTATACCTTGCAAGTATATAGCAAATTTGGGTTCACAATTTGTTATTTTGTCTTGCAATCAAATTATGTAGATGATGATGGTAACCCATGTTTCCAATGTTCATGTGCACGTTTCTCCATCATAGTTGTATTGTAGATCGCAACAATAAAAAAAAAAAAGCTTTTTAAAATCTGTATGGCCAATTTGTTTAATTTTAAAACCACAAATTAAAAAATGTAGCAACCATAATTATTCTTTTAATACTAACTTAAACTTTTATTGCTTAGTGTGGAGAACCTGAACTATTACTTTTGTTTAAAGAAAAAAGTTTGTCAAGCTTTACAAGAAGGCTCTACTTGGCCTTGCTGGTGTGAAGTGTCTAATCAGTTTCTTCCAGTAATTTGTGTTATATTTAAAAGCCTTGTGAATCAAGCGATTTTAATTATTGCAATTGCATGGGGTAGGTGGTGGGGTCCCCTGAATGTTATTTGAAATTATTTCACTATATTTCATTCCGGCTATAATAATAAAACCAAAGTGCAATTCATTGGCTTTACAAAATAGGAAATTTTTAAAATGACTTTTTAGTTTCTTCTTCTTTCTTCCACTTCAGTGGAAGAAACTGGAGAAACCATTTCTTCCAAGTGGAAAAAAAAACGCGGAAAACACAACGCGTTTTTGTTCCACCTGTGGAAGAAACTGGCTAACCCTGCTGATATGCATATTAGCAATTACCTGTAAATCATTTGGTCAATCTCTGGACCGGAAAATGTTATGGAAAACTTACTTAAGAAAAAAAGTCAAGTGCTGAACAGTTCTGGAGCTCCCACTTCAACTTCAATAATTCGAGTTCTAGATCAAAGTATTAATTTAAAACCGTGCCTTGGATGACTGAGAAACCTGGAGGGGAAGCCGAAGAACACCCCCGGATTCCGGCCCTCTGCATGTGTTAAACTATATTAGCCTACATCACGCCGTCAACATTTTGTTTTGGCGATATACAAACATATGGAACGCATGCACTATTTTTCTGACCCACTTTTGTCATTTTTACAAGCCCGTGAACAGATCCTGTAAGACTGTGGCATGTATGACGTGATCTGATCATTCGAGCCACTGGCAAGAATTAAAAAATGGAGATAAAGACAAAAAAGGAGCTAAAAACAATCAATAATTAAGCGATAGTCTTTAAGAATCTTAATTTTGTTAGAAAAGCACGGAAAAAAAAAAAATTTTGGCAGAGAGGTAGAAAATTGAATTTTGGGGGGGAAAATTTTACTTTAAACTTTAGGTCCCTAGAATCACAAGAGTCAAATGAGTAATGCCTGAAATGGTTGACAGTAGTTTAAAATACCACATATTATGAAAGAATATATAATTAAACTTGTGTTTGTAATGCATAAAGGTGTTAAAAGAATAAAAAGGGTTGTTTTGAATAATAAAAGTGTGTGTTTCAATAATAAAAAGGGTGTTTAATATTAAAATGAATAAAAATACTCGCGGTCCTCGGACGTAGTGTCCGCCTGCTGTTGCCGTTTGTGAATGATTGGCCTCATATTACCTTTGACCTTGATAATGTGACCTCATAAACAATGAGGGTTTCCGTGTAATATCCATAAAACCATTTGGTTTCCATAAGGGTCCTTCCACCTTTCGGATTAGCGGCAATCTTGCTGGGATATTGAAGTCCATTCCAATTTCTGAGACTTTCTAAACCTAAAGAACGACATCATGTTGGAATATGTAATGCATACAGTATGGGTCACACCTTTGAATAGCCCAAGTACTTTGAGGTCGGGTATGAAAATTGACTGAATGAGGAATACTACGGGAACTAACAACAACAATGTTGTTATAGTTATGCATGAGTGAGGTTAAAGACCTCTATTGGTTCAAATCCATCGAAGTCAATGTTTATATTCAACAACAGACAACAACAGTGGACAAAGTAGAATCCCTATGTGTCTTCCTTCCTTAAGGCAGGGGTCACAAAAGGGGGTGTTTTAGGGATTAAAATGGTGTTTAAGATTGAGGACAAAGTACGGTTAACAAGAGACACCCACTGTTTATATTTACACCACTTATTGAAACAGATTTCCTAGCACATTCTAAACAAACCCAGAAATCAAGATATTAAACGTTTTTAAACCAGCAGTTCTACACATCGCAGCAGCATATCTCTTGCTACTAGTGGGCTCTTTAATTGGACCAAAACAGTTTATGTTAATATTTGCCAAGAAGGTCCCTCTTGATCCTACATCATTCAAAAGTTCAAATCCACCTATACCGTCATGATGAAATGGGCCACACGTGCACCCTGCCGTCGTCATGCAGGTAGTGGCATGGCGGCACTTCTCAGCAAGTCATCCTTCAATGCAACGTAAAGTAGCCAGTACATTAATGCAAATAGTTAAAAGCCCCCGCTAAGCATTCATAGTGTGCTCCATTGGCCGTGGTCAGATCATCCGGCCAATTACACATTAATGATAGAAGAGCATCTCTACGGGGACCGGGGAATCCCTCCTGTGCTAGAGCGGAATGCTATATGCAACATAGTGAGTTGATTCATGATGTTGAGTTACAACTGGAGTTCAATCTATCAACAGGTAATAGTTCCTGCTACACCCTGGTAGATTTTTCTTACTACTGACCACATGTTAGAAGACAGTTCTGGGGGGGGATGTGAACCGTAGTCCAGGGCCAGACATCCTGGGGGATTTGATCACAGGCCAGATAGTTTCTGGGATGTGACCACAGGCCATACAGTTCTGGGGATGTGACACATGCCAGACATCTGGGGATGTGACCACATGCCAAGCAGTTCTGAGGATGTGACCACATGCCAAGCAGTTCTGAGGATGTGACCACGGCCAGGCACTTCTGGGGATGTGACCACAAGGCCAGACAGTTGTTGGGATGTGACCACAGGCCGAACAGGTTCTGGGGATGTGACCACAGGCAGACAGTTCTGGGATTGTGACCAACATGCGAGATCGTTCTAATGATGTGACCCAGGCCCAAAAGCTCTTGGATGCAAATTTCTAGGTGAACCTCATGGGCTCTAAGAATAAGTAAAAGAGAGTTCATAATTGGGAGATGAGTTAAGTTGGTCTGTTGTAAAGGCAAGAATTTTTTTTTTTTTTTTTTATGTCAGGCTAATCTTAGGCATTAACAGCAGTTATCTAATTAGTAACGCGACGGATTGGCGCCTTAGATAGTGATTTAATCACTTTTGAAACTCTGCAGTCCTGGTTTGATGCTACTTGAGCAGGATTGCCTACTTGGATGGCCTGTTGCAGGATCTTTCTTGTTGATATTGTTACAGTTTTCACTTGGGGCCAGACACTGAAAAGACATTCCAAGAAGTTTAGTGCCAAGACTCGATTTCCTGCAAGTCTTGGTTGAGAGAGGCAGCAGCTGGGATTCTGTCTTCTTCTTTGACTTATGAAGGTCATGAGTGTGACATCGCCTGCGTAGAGGATGGATGGATCGGGATTCTTCTTGTGTGATGTCGCAATGAATAATAAAAAAGAAGGAGGGCCGAGGATTGAGGCCTGGTAGGTATACCTGCATTGATTCGAATTCTTGCGGATACCCTCCGTTAGGATAACTCTGAGGGAGCGGTCACTCAGGTAGTCTTTCAGCCACTTCAGTAACTTCTTGAGAAAGCTTGGCCAGTAGACGGATGACACCCACTCTGTCAAATGCTTGCTGATATCAAGAATGCAATTCTAGCTTCCTCTCATTGATGGAATTAGTGATACATTGGGAAACATAGGTCAAGGCATCAGATGTAGAATGGCCAGACCTAAAGCCTACTGTCTGTTTGATATCAGTGAATGCGGGGGGGGCCCCTTCAAGATGGCGCCACATTGTGTCATAGATCAGTCGCTCCATTACTTGGATATTATGGATAGCAAAGAGATCGGTCGATAGTTACTAGGACGACTGCTTGTACCTCTTATGACATGGGAGGACTTCAGCCTTTCCACATCACTGGCAGTGGCCTTATCAAAAGCAAGTTGGAATAATAGAGTGCCAAGTGGGTGGAACTGACAGTTCTGGTGTAGCATTCCAAAATGATGGCTGGATGCCATCTGGTCCGGAGGCTTTGTTGACATCTAGTTTCAACAGGTGTTTCTTTACCTTCCGTGGCCAGAACACCATCTTGCATAGCTTGAGGTGGTAGTTCTTCGAGGAATGCTGGAGACAGGCTTGGCATTGTCAGCAGGCAGGAATGGTAGCCTTTTCACTGAAGAATGAGTCGCAAAACATTCAGCTTTGCCTCGCAGCGAGGTATGTAGAGTTGCCCGATGAAGAATTAAGGACTGGGATTTCAGACTTCCCTCATTTTCCCATAAGGTTACGAGCGGTCACCCCAAGACTTAGATCCAGTCGGGCTCGTCTGTCTTTTATCTTCCTCTGATTCTTGTGAGTGGAAGCAGATTTCCTAGAAACAGATGTATACTCGTTTCTAGCCTTGTCGTAATTTAGACGAGCTTCGGGAGTTCCAAGGATTTCCCCACCTTTTCCAGGCACTATCTTTCTTCTTCAGAGCTTTGTCGCAGCCTTCGTTCCACCCATTCGGATAAGATTCAAAGGCCTCCTTGATCACCTTTTGTGGAATGAATTCTTGCACATGGCATCACTGATGGTATTGCGTGATGACTTCTCACATGATTAATCAGGCAGTCTCGTACAACGTAGACTATTCCATGGAGGTCTGCAAGATAGTTCCGACAGTCCATTCCAGTCAACTTTTTGTAAGCCAAAACATTCCTTGGTGGAGTCGCATCAGATAATGGTGAGGGTTGCAGTGTTGTTTCTCAGGTAGTGGTCTGATGTGTCCAAAGCTGTGTCAGTGGGAGAATGGAGAGAAAAAGAGGAAAAAGATTTGGAGCGTCGATTAATGATGAGATCCAGGCGGTTGCCAAGTTTGATGAGTAGCTCCAGAAACAATTTGGGTCAGATCATGAGTGAAGCAGAAGTCAATGCTGCCCTTCCTTCGGCATCAGTTGGAGATATGCTCCAGCCATTCACGATGATGGCAGTTAAAATCTCCAGTCAGGATGCTGATGTAGCATTGGTTGGTAATGAGATGTCTAGGTGTTCAGCATACCAGGTTATTACATATATCACTTTTCTTGGAGGACAGTACGCAAGTGATAGTAATATGGGACCACTCTTTGTTGGCTGGGTGAATATCATTGTTCAAGCCGTTTGGTTCCGGCTGTATTCTCTGACACTAGGCAGTCCAATCAGAATAGCTAGGCATCCAAACCCATCCACTGGTATCATAGAGATCTTTCCCTAATGCCAAGTGTAGGTGTCTAAAGAGATTTGAGGATATCTGCAGGAACAGAAGAATCCAGTTTGATTCAGTTATGGAGTATGATGTCAACAGGTTTGGATTACAGTTTGAGTACTAGCAATCTAGCCTTCGAGTGTCCATAGTTGTTCCCTGTTTGTTCTTAGGCCTTTAATGTTGGTAACACAGATGCAGATTCGGTTGGTCGGTTATCGGGAGCACATTAGTTGTTACCGGTCCGTCCGTTCATTTCTTATTCTGTAGGTTTCGCGGACATGAATGCAGAAGTGGGGGGATGGTCAACCCCAAGGAGGGAGGATAAAAAAGCACACAAAGGGAAATCCAAACATCTTTTACTGCACGAGAGGTAAAACCATATCCACCGCAAAGTTGAAACACAAAAGGGAATCTGATGTCTGGCAAAGGTTATTCTCGATTACCGGCAACTGGCTCTGCAAAAAACAGTGGCCCTACCTTTCTTGGAGAGCAAATAGAGCAGTGGTTCTCCAAATTCCATTTCAGTTGCTCCCAGTTAGGTTGGAATGTTTCATCTTTAAAGATTCCGACCTTCCATCCAGCAGATATTTTTCAAGGAGTGAAATCTGCTCGCTCGGCCTAAAAAACAGCCGTTGGTCTATGCGCAGAGATATAGGCACAAAGACTCTTCCGCCATGTTTCAGACAAGGCAAAAGCTGCTGCCATAATGCCCAATATGAAGTGATTCACTATGCCGTCCACCGGTGAATACTAAGATTAAGATGAGGGATGAGGTGCATCATGGCAAGAGACCCTGAACAGATCTAGGCCTACCGGAAAGACAGCACCAGATCTAACCGCACTGTTCTCCAGCAATTTAAGGACCAAAGGTCCGGCCGGAACCTAACTCACTCAAGTGCTCTAGAAAGACCGGTATTACCTATAGCCTACAAAGTGCCAGGACACACAGAGATAGCACAGAATGAAACCAGAGCAATATCACCTTATGCGTCGCTGGCTGTACTGTAGACGTCGTTACAGTAGCAGTTTTTGCACATAGCAATTTTGCCATGTGGCATTTTTTGCCATGTGCAAAAAAAATGGCCAAAGTTTCTCTGGAAATGAAAGCCAAGAATCATATTTTGTCAAGTTGTTTACCGTAGACCAGTTCTTTGCACATAGCAATTTTGCATGTGCAATGTTTTGCCATGTGCAAAAATGGCAAAGTTCTTGGAAACTGAAAGCCAAGTCATCTGTTTTGGCCTAGGTCAGCAGCTATGCAGTTGATACGATCCTAGACCTAAATTTGCTTGTTGACTGGCCTGGTTTACAGCTTGGCACGTGTAGCTTTGCTATTTTGCAGTGTTTCCATTGAGGAAGATCCATTCAAACAAACAACAAACAAACACTCCAGCCCATGGGATCCCTAACTTTTTTGATACGGACTCAATTATGGGAAATAGCCTGTGGGGCAGCCACCATATTAAAAGAAAATGAGAGTGCCAGTTATTAGCATAAAGCCTCCATACAAAATTGATTCTACCAAATAGATTAAAAAAAAAAAAAAGCTGCAGCTCATAAATTGTGTGGATGTTGCCATTTGCTTTTATTAAAATAGCATGGAAGCATCTTTCTGCAATTTGGAAAAGAAACATTTGTGAAGGCTGTCAGTACATAAACAATTTGGCATTATATAAAAACTGATCCACTGATTTGAACATTTATCTTGCAATCGTACTGTAGGCACAAAGCCGGACACCCTTGTAGGTAAGATCTTTTCTTTGTTCTCATCTACCAGGGTACCAGCTACCTTCTATAAGATTTCTACGAACCAATGGGGGATGGTTTAGCCGCCGACAACACAGCCCTGGAATAGTAGTAAGGGTTTACCAGGATACCAGTAGCAGGCCCTAAGAAAACAGTACGTCCATAACTCCCCTCACCCCTATGATGGAATAGCGTGACATGACGTACCAAAATGGTGAGCATTGCATAGTTGGTTAGGGTGTGCCTGTGGCGTCAATTATCCAAAAATCCCGGGTTCCAATCCGGTGGGGTCACTGCTCTGGATTTATTAGGGTGCTCAATTCTGGATTTCCCTAATTTGTATAGCATCTATTGATTAAATACAGAATACTGCTTCCTCCATGGTGCCTTGATTGGGCATCTGCAGCATGAAAACACCCTATCCTTCGGAAGGGATGTTAACCGTCGTCGGGTGTACAGAGAGTCCAACAGTACAGTGTTATTACCCTAAAAAATTTGATTAAAATATTATTTTTCTCAATGTATTTGAGAAAAGATTTCTCACAGGCAAAGTAATTTGTTTTCTACAAAAGAGAGAAAAGGGATTTCCCTAGTGCTGTTTTGCAGGATGCACCTGTAGATAGATTGCACAATAAGGGAAGTGTGGAATTCCCCAAGATGTAACTTAGTAAATGAGTCAGCTTGTTTTGCTTTAAAAGATCAATACATTGCAAGATCTGGGATTCCCCCATAGAGTGATATATATGAGGATGTAATTCGGGAGATGAATTCAGATGGCATGATTAGGTGGTTAAGGTGATGTTTATGCATAAGAATGATGTAAGCTATGTTAGAAAGGGGAATATATCTGTGAGTAGTTACATACTATCACGGAAGGACTCTCTGTCAGCTTCCCCTACTAACAAGCAGCTAGAAGATAGCTAGTTTTACTCTGCATTAAGGAGAAGCCATCAAGTACCTAGTGCCAGGATATATAAATTCCATGTGAGCCGAGTTGCTGTAATTATTCTACTGTCAGCTTTGAAGCCGAAAGCGCTGGGAATCAAAACAGGATTACAAATTGGAGAAAGTATCGGTATGGTAAGAGTGGTGGATTATCTTGGACTGATATGCTGGATTTGTATCGTCGAGGGACTTAATGTATCCTTGTCGTTGGAACTGCAGAAAGTTACCTTCAGGACTGAGAGATTCCCTTGGAATATAATACCCGAGGAGATTTGTATGAAACTGTGCGCTGTCATTTGGAGTTTCGCTGTGAGGACACATCC
>JAMKCH010000599.1:0-41453 GCA_023653785.1 Ophioderma brevispina
CAGGCAAAGCACAAGTGCACTGCAATTGAAAGGCGGCACTGGGTATACACGCGCGTCGTCACTTCATACTTCAGACAAGACAAAGTATACTGAGAATGCTTTGAAGGTTTATTAGACAAACAAGTAGAAAAGGAACCCAAGAACTACATTTTAAGCTTGCCCTTTGTAGCCTCGATAGAGAAGCACGCTTTGATTTTCTGTCGTGCATGACAGAATATACTAAATCATCTTTTTATTACATAAAGGCGGTGTTTTTGCTTAATTCTTCACTTCAAGTGTGATTTAATACATTGGTGAGCATTGTGCAAAAATCCCGGTTTCGATAAAAAATTGTGGCGCACTTGCCGGAAATCTCCTTGTGTCTCTTTAAACAAAAAAGCCTTATAATGTCAACCATTTGTCAGTTTTAATGCCTAACTCTCAGATTTGTTTCCTTTTCAGCAGGGGTCATGCTACAGGATTATTGCAGCCCTCCCCTTATGGGAATGCATTCGGGGGGGGGGGTGTTCAGGTGGTATTTTATGTGAAGACGCCAAAATCACCTGGAATTGGAGTAAAATGCAAAATGTCCTAAAATTAACATTTTGTTTCCTTTTTTCTTGCAGAAATAATGCAAAGTTCTTATGGAAAAGAATACCACAACCAGTGAAGACGGTAAGTATGTGGCATTTGATAAGAAATTATAAATGGCTTGTATGTAGCCATTGTGTGTGATTGTCACCCAATGCTGACGTTTTTATGTAGTCGATTTGCAAAATAGCACTGAGTAACTTTGAAGCGGTACTGGGACATTTTCACAAAATATGAAATTTCTTCAATTGCTCTCCCAATAATACTTTAGGCCATTGGAAGAATACAGGTATATTTTACACATAAAAATAACACATCCAAAAACAGGCTAAAGATATCCAGGTATTTTGTAAGCTAACTTTTAAGTTTGTTGTAACAATTTCTAACAAATATGTCTTTTACATGAATATCACAGACTCGTACTCATAACAGACCAGTCAAACATGGTGGAAGCCGTAGGAATCAACTTCAACATTTGTTTTCTTGTTTTAAACACCATTTCTGTTTTCTGCTGAATAAAATCAATTCTGTTCACCATAAGGGTGCTGTTTTGGGCTTAATCATTGCAGATGTATATAAAAGCTTTACAACCATGCAAAGATATCAATTTTGAAAAATCTTGAGGTTGCACTATTTTTTAAATGTGCCAGTATGTATTAGAAAATAAGTATAATTGATTTTGTGGAAGGGATAATGTTAACAAAATTAAATAATAATAAGTGAGTCCAAATTTGCCTTATTTATTTTCTTGTCCATCCATTTAGGCTAACCCGGAGCTGAGTCATATCTGGGCAGTGGGCCAACAGATGTGGCATAGAGATTTCCCAGCTACTTACAGTGCAATGAAAAAGGACTGGTCTGAACCAGTCAAGCCAATGATGGATGCATTACTAGGTAAGAAGCAAAGCATGCTCCAAGGATGTTTGTCTTCTGGATTACCAATTTTTAAGAAATCTTGAAACAAGAAAAAAATTTGGATATTAAAAAATTGAAAAATTACTAAATAAAAAATAAATGAAGTGCATATTTCACCCTCTGATCCCTTAAGAAAATGCATCAAAAAGGCGTCATTTTCTAAATGATAGCTGGATGAATGCGGTCGTGCCTAGGTCGCGCCATTAAGATCATGCGATGCGTGTATAAACCTGTGTAGAATAGTACATTTGGAACCGGCAACTCTGTGGTCGAGTTAGTTGCAAATGGTGTAGAATTTTGCACTTATGCGTATCACGTGTTCATGATCGAAAAAATATCAAGTTTGAATGTGGTGTCACCCTAGGCCTCTGGACTGTTCACGGTTAACTTCTTAAGAATGGGTACAAACACACTGATTACCAATAATAAAAATGAACGAGTTGGCGGACACCATTTTGTACTTACCAAGGTAAAAGTTTTAATAAAAATATTAGAACTGTGCACTATTACTGTGTTAAAAACGTCACACTCATCATAGCAACTATGAACATACTATAGCCCAAGCTATTTTTGGAAGCCATATTGAAAATCTGCAAAAAAACATTGTGCCTGATCTTTGCGACAGTAAACTTTCTGAACAAACCACATGCCTGATGATGGTCTTGGATGTCTAAGGTATATTTTATAACTGAAGGTCGCCAGGTGAAATAAACGAGAAAGTGCATACTTCGCGTGCTTTGAGGGTTTTTAACGTAAATGGGCTTGGGCAGTAACATTTAAGGGTCCGCCAGTGAGCGCGTTGAATTAAGATGGCTGCCGGTAACTCACTCTAGCCCTTTTGAAAATCAATCTCTAATGGTTTACCAAAAGACCAGTAGTAGTAGAGTGTTTCTATAGGTGACTTAACTAGAAATTAAAGGAGAATCACATCGCGTGTAATAATTGTTGTTTGCACAAGCAACCCCGGCATGACGTCTTATGTACTTAAAGGGGCATTTTGTAATCCACAAGCTATATCCCCCCCTGACTTACCTAAAAAAAATGAGCTTTTTATATCATAAACCTGTTTAGCCTTAGTAATCCATCTGTATAAACTTAATCTAAACGTGCAAATTCGTAGTCGTAACTGTAAGAGTTCGCAATTTTGGTAGTTTCTGTCCGTACGGACAAAATTACAGCAAAGGTAGTCGATCGTGGGACTGGTGGTGAAACACGCAATCGTTCATGACAACAAACCGAAGGTGCAAGAACTCAAATTTTGTAAACAAGATTTTTCTCAAGATTTCTATTGAACAATGATAAAAACAACGGTGCTGGAATCACAAAATGCACCTTTAATTAATTAGGTGTAATCATGTGATAATTGTTTCCATTACAGAACATGTAAGGCAAAGGGTGTTCAAACTAATCAGCAGAAGCGACACGCAATCGAACAGACGCGTTAGCGGCTTACGTTGGACTTCCTGTAGAACAAGCTATCAATGGTAAAATGCATAGGTTGGACGTCAAAATTTGTATGAAAATAAACAATGTTAAGTAGTATGGATGCAGTGTCACAGTAATGACAAGTAGCCATGATTGTCCCCTGCCATGCATGGTAGGAAGGGCCATGTAGACACAATCTGTCTGTCTCGTCCTTCTGACTGTTTTGGCTGTCTGTCTGTGCTAACTAAAGTATAATTGTGTGACTTCATTTCTATTATAGCACTTTTATTCAGTCATTGATTGATTGTGTGTGTGTGTGTAATTTTTCAGTCTTGTGTGTCCTGTTTTTACAAAGAAAAAGAACCCACAAGTAATACCATGTTAACTTAATATCTGTCCTGCTGTCTGTCTGTCCCCCCATTAAAAAAAAAACCATTTTGTATTTATTTATGTTCCAACAACTCAAATATACTTAAAGCAATAATGGCACATTTTTGAAGAGCGCCCCCAATGAAGAGACAAAAAGACACTTTTTGAAGAGTGCCCCCAAGGGCACATGTGGTCCAGTGGATCAGCGCTCGGCCCGCACGCCAAAGGTTGTGGGTTCGAGCCCCGCTGGGGCCAATGTGTTTCGCCCTTGAGTAAGGCGCTGTACCTCAATTACTCCTCTCTACCCAGGTGTATAAATGGGTACCGGCATTATTCAATGTTGGGAAGGTAACAGACTCGCTGTAGATGAGGTGTGGCGATCCCACTACAGCAACACTATATGGTGGAGTCTGGCCCAATCGCTTCGAAAGAGAGATGGGCACTCCGTTCCTGTGTACACAGGTCCGTCCCCTTTACCTTTACCTTTTACCCCAATTTTCAAAATTTGATATTTTGGCACAGTTACGTTGGTAATTGTTTAGGAAATTATACCTGCGAACGAGAATGCTAAAAAATGCGTATTTATCATAAAATAAGCGATTTTGTAATTGGAATTGGGATCCCAGGTTAGACTTAACGGCAGAGCTGGAAATGCTACGTTTATGTCCGTCCATGATGAAATAGTGCCACCTCGAGAAAATAACCTCTAACTTGACTTGCCTGAACCAATAAAACAACTAATGGATGAGCGTAGACACGTACTAGGTGCTATTTCCCCGCTATTTTACATTGGAAGGCCGTTCCAGCAGCCGTTGAATTATTATCGGAGATCTCCGATAATAATTATTCTAATTACAAAATTCCTTCGTTTGTGAGACAGACATTTTCGAGCTTAACCATTCACAGGTATAGTTTACTAGCCAGTTACCAATGCAACCGTGTAAAAATTTCAATTTTTTGAAAGATTGGGGGCGCTGTTAAAAAAAATGTGCTAATATTGCTTTAAGTTACGGTACTCCAAGGGTGTGCAGTGCTGAATTTCATAGTGATTAGTCACCAAAATAGCTAGTGTTGCTACTATGCCTCAAAATACATAGTGCCTCAAAAAAATTTGTGCATGAAAAAACAAATGTAACCCTGACCTGTTTACTCAACTGTGACGCAGCTGATGTTTTCATGATCTGCATATTTTCGACTTTCTATGCTGAAAAAATGAAAAAAATTGGTGAAAAATGGGGTAGATATTAAAGATTTTCGCGGCTGATCCATTTTTACCCCATTCCAATGGGATTTACACAGTTAAGCTGGGTTTTCAGTTCCATTATATTTTGTCTGAATATGGTGACAGAAAAATGGATCAGCCATGAAAATCTTTGATATGTACCTCATTTCTTCACCAAATTCCTTCATATTTTCAGTATAGAAAGTCAACAATATGCAGATCAGGAAAACATCAACTGCGTCACAGTTTATTTCATGCAACAATTTTTTTTTGATTCAACTATGTATGTATCATTTACGAACATGATTATCAAGTACTAAATCACAGCATAAGCCACTCAGGAGCCCGCTGAACGACTTTACGTCCTCATGAGTGATAGCTGCAGGTGGTGGCGGCTAGTAATCCTAAATTTGACGTTGACATTGGTTTAACACATATTTACAAACTCTTGGTTTTATCTGGGGTCAATCCAAGGTCAGGTCAAGCTCAATCACAGCAAACTGATGCATGGTCATGAAACTTTTTGGGGTGTGGTCAACATTCAGAACAAAAATAAAAGGTAATTTCACTGTCAAGTAGGGTCTTCAAGTCCATAACTTCATATGCTTGTATGGTCATGAAACTTAATGGGTTTAGTCAACATTGCTACCAGAATTTTTTCAAGCGTCATCTAGGGTCATCCAGGTGTTGCAACACTGCTTGGAGGAGCCCATGTGGGTTGAGAACCACTTATTTCAACACAAACCTCAAAATGTCTAGCACGAATTCATATGACTCTACATGAAATGAGAGTGGCTCTTGCATACAATTACCACCAAGTATCGTGGGAAACAAGCTTGCAGTTGTAGTAGAAGCAAAATGCAACATTACAAGGCCCTTTTCACATGACTATTGATAGTAGGCCATTTAAAAGGCAGCAGGTTCTTATCTATATCTTTGGAAAAGAAAATGGGATTTGGAAGGCTAAAATTGCAGGACGACAAATGAGCTAATACAGCTTGTTGTTCCTATAAACGCCCCTGCTCTAATAACTTCCCCCTAAGATTTTTGGATAAAACCAATTCAAGGAAATGAAGCTAAGCGTACCTAAATCACATGATTTAAAGGGGGTGGCCCGATTTAAGGATATGAGTTTCATCTTCAGAGATTGGCCTTCACCCAAAAACCCCACCTGTAAATTTCGGCCGATATTTTCAATGCGTTTTCATCTGAGAGCAGAAAACGTGATTTCGAAAGCCCCCATAGAGTACTGTGTAAAATTAATATTGGTCGACCAAAGGGTACATTTTCGCTCATTAATTCCAAACCAAACGTCCTTTGGCCCTAAGAGTTCCACCGGGGAAATGAGAAAAATAGTAGCGTCTGTGATACCAAAATGTTGACCATTCAGGTAAATCTGGAGTTCTGGGGACGCGGCTATTAGCGCTCGGGCCATGGACCTTTAATGGCCGGGACTTTCAAATCTATAATATGCAGCATTTTATAAAGCCTTCTTACACACTCGGTATCACGCGCTGTACAATTAATTATTCTTACGCTGCATAGGAAATCGCACAATCATTTCGCTTCATTTAGGAGGATGCTCTAGACATGCCTTTGAAGCGCACATGCATATCAGCAATTAGATTGTAATTATCCCCCATTACGCTCCCCAGATTTCGTTGGGTTGACGAAGCAATGCGATTAAGTATCTTGCCCACAACACGTTGACATTAGCGGGGCTCGAACTCAAGATTTACAATGTTCTTCTGATCATGAATCCTGTGCTCTATCGTTGTGCCACACATGCTCACACAATCTCCATATCATATCGGTTGTTGTTATCAATGCTTTCTGCTTCACGCACCCATCAAATTGGACCACGTGTTGATATTATAATAACCTGGCGTTGAAATACCCAGGAATGCGCACTGAACACCCTTTATAAACTGTGTAAGTGATTTTTGCGGGGATTTTTTACTTTAATTTTGACGTAATAAACGCCCCCTCTTTTGCCCACCACCCCAAAATGCACCGCCCCCCGGGGCGTTGTATTAGGAACAATATGGTATAGCCTTTCAATGATATCCAAAGTTGGTATACTTCCGAGTAAGTGGGGGGGTCCCAAGGATGATTGGAACAAGCACCTTGCAAACAACTCATCGTTTCCTCCTTTAAAGGGTCGTTACAGTTGTTGATTTCGTTATCAACCCACAAGTTGTATCAAATTAGTGCGTCACGCTGGAGCATGTTCACGGTGCATTTCCGTGGTGCCATTTAGGCGGTACGCTTAAGTCGCCACGCTGTCACACATTTAGAACTCGGTGTAGCGCAAACACCAGGTGCAAACTGCCAACACAAAACAAACCAAAACTGTTGTTTTGATTTAGATTTTTGCTTAAAATATACTGGGAAAGATTTATGTCGAACTGAGAACATTTTAGTGGTATAGGTGAGAATAATCAGGTTACTCTATATCCGATATTAATAAGTTTTCATAAGGATATTCGTTGTTGAAAGGGTCAAAGCCTCTCGCGAGGATAAAAATAGTTGACGCATGATGAATCGTGTTGATATTTGTGAACCACTCTGTAACATGTTTGAATCCTAATTCAAACTACTTTACATGCATGACACTGCTTCTTCTCGTAACATTCATCGCTTTATTGATACAAAATCACCTGGGGAGCATGGTTATATCCACCATCACCAGAATTTGAAATAAGAATCTTGGCATCACATTGCTTGTCAATGACAATGTCAAACACACTAATCACTTTGTCGTTCACTCAACTTTTCTGTATGGAATATATTTCCGAATCCGCCGTTAATTGTGTGTGTGTATGTGTGTGTGTAATTACACGAGATACCTTGTGGGAGTATGTTTAAGTTTAAAAAGACATTGTGGGAGTATTTTTAAGAATAAGAGCCATTGTGGAGTATTTTTACATTGTGGGTATATTTTTCTTCATTGTGGGAGTAGTGGTACTAGAGTTACTATGTTGAATTGTCCTATAACGGAATAAACTGTAACTAGTATTGAGGTTTATTCCGTAAAAAGAGTAGAAAAAGAGGATTTTTCTAGTTAGTAACTAGATAGGCCTGCGGCGCACTCCTCTTGGCTAAGAAGAGTGAGAAAAACTCTAGTAAAAAAACTGAAAAAAACTGAAACATGTAAACAAATGTTTAAAAAAGTGTTTTGTTAAGAGAAAATCTCCAAAACTATATAGGTTTAAAATTCTTCCTTATATAGTTGTGAAAAAGTGTATTTTCTTGAAAAAAGTCTAAAAAAAGTGTTATTTTTAAGAGATTTTTCAGTAAAACGCCCACAATGTAGCCTTGTAGGATGTATGTGTGTGTGTGGTGTGTGTGTACTTACTAGAGTGACGTTGTGGGGTTATTGTTGATAGGTAGAAATGATACGCTGTGGGGTTATTTGACGTGTGGTGTTGTTCTGGTTTGATGTTTGTTACTTTATGTCCTATAATGGAATAAACTGTAATCTACCTTGAGGTTATTCCATAAAAGAGTAGAAAAGAGGATTTTTAGTTACGTAACTTGGTAGGGGCCTGTGGCCGCAATCCTCTTGGCTAAGAACAAATGGAGTAGTTTAGTAAACAAAAAATGAAAAACCTAAAAAATTAAAAAAAAATTCTTTTAAAAATGTCTGAAAAAAAGTGTCTTTTAAGAACGAAAGTGACGTCTTAAGAGATTTTTTAGTAAAAACCCCACAATGTAGCTTTTGGTGTGTGCGTGCGTGCATTCGTGCGCTGCAGTGCGTACGACATACGTAAGTATGTACAGAACCAGCATTTGGTGAGCCTCCCCATATTGTTATTATAGTGATATGTTTCTGTTGTTCTTACAAATTTACAGCTTTGTGAGGAAGGCTGGACATCTAATGCAGGAGAACAAGATGATAACATCCCAAACAGGAAGGTAAGGATATCTCGTCATGTGAGTGTAGAGGTAGCAAGTGCAATAGCTGCCTTGTGGTAATTGGTGTGTGCTGCATATATTAGGATAACTTTTTATCTTTCCTTGAGTCAGTGGCTCTTGAAATGGCTCTTTGGGTGACTGTGTCACTGATGAACCATTTCAAGAGCACTGACCAAAGACTGGCAATTATGTTTGTTTGGAATTTCTGACAAATGGCCGCTATTGCACTTGAGCCTTTTTTGCATTCAAATGACAGGACCAGCCTATAAAGGTCCATTCATACTTCTACTGCAATGCAGTGAAATTTACTCCAATGCTCTGTACTTCTGCTGAGGTCAACCCAGTCACATGTAGGTCAGCCCAGGTCATGTAGGTCATAGCGTTGTAATTTGTACCAGGAAACTTGAAAAAGATTGCAGTTTAAAAACATTTCAAACTTGGCATCGGGGGCGGATTTAGGGGAAGTGCACCCAGCGTGTCCCCCATCATTTTAGCAGAGCACAGGGCACTGGCCTGACTTTTTGTGGGAGTCTAGCACTAGACCAATTGTTGCCCCGGCTTGCCGCATGTTACTTTTCAAGTGTGGCCCCCCCCCCCCTCATATCACCCAATAACACTCCCCTGGCCTGACTTTTTGTGGGCACGTAGCACTAGAATGGTTATTGCCTGCATTGTAAATTCAGGGTGATATCCTCAATCCCCCCTCCCCTAGAAATATTACAATTGTGTTGCAAATGGATAGTGACTGGTACCCCCACCCACCCCCTCCCACCGGAGGACTGCACTGCAATGCAGTCAAGGATAAACAGAAGGTTGAAGACACTGTCAGGATCCACCCAAAACAGTCAAAAATTATTTTAAATTTGAAGAGGAATAGCTTAAAAGGAGACTAAGTCTGTTGAATTCTCATAATTGGTTAATTTTACAACTGAAAAAAGTAGGAAAAGAAATTTTTTTAGCTTAAATGCAGGCATCAAAAGTAGTGCTTATTGTGGGAGAACCAAATTCACAAGATTGCAGTGGCTAAATAGTATTAGTATTGCTGAAGAAAAACCAACTTGTCAACATGAAATAAGGAAACATGATACCTCCAAAAGTTTGACCAAAGGCACAGTAGAGAACAGTCAGGAAATTGTACGCATCATTGTATTGGAAAAAAACTGATAAGCCCTGATTAGTAAGTAGTAAGTATTATTACACCTTATAAATATTCATGAGATATAGCATAAGTGCTTCCATTTCATTGCACTGCGCCGGCAAAGATGATAAATTGGCTATTGTGTATATTTGAGCTATTCCTAGCGGTATTTGTTACTACTTTCCCTATATCGTCGTACACAGAGGGCCAAAGTTAATCTTGTTAGCATTTCGTCACGCATTGTAGTTATTATGTTTCTCCTAAAAAGAAGGAACTTCCTTCGTTGTTAACAACAACAACACAAAATGGCCGCTGCCAGTAGTCGGTCAGCGACTTTGACAGACGACGAAATTGCTGTGTTAATACAAAATAAAGATGCACAAAACGCGTGATTTGTTGTTTGAAGGATGTGAACTTCTTTCAGACTACTGTACGGAAAAAGGAAAGTTCTCTCGCGGAAAAGGCTGTGAAGCGCCTAAATTGTGCTGACTTGGACGAGTTTTTGGGTGATTTTCGCCGAGTTCGTAAACGAACGGGGATGCGATTTCTGCAAATTTAAAGCTTACGTCAACACGATTGGTCTCCAAGGTCACTGAAAATACCATGATCTCATAAATATTTATAAAGGTGTAATAAAACAATACTACATGCTATGTCGGCGGAAAATAGGTGCAACATGTTCCCTCGGTACTGGGTACAGGCCTATGACCCCTCAACCCTTGGGTTTGGCGGTGGTAGGCCTGTAGCCAGTACCTCGGGAAAGTAGATTGCACTATTTCCCCTCCAACCATGTAGTATTTGTATACTACCAAACACTATTTGGGTTAGGGTGGTCTCGGACCACAAAATATTCCACTGCACCAGAATTTATTTGTACACATTTTGAAATTTATTGGGTCTAGTGGACTTCAAGTTAAAAACCTAAGTGGGAACGCTGCATCAGAGTCTATAGAATCATGTCCCATAAATTTCAGCAACACAATAGGCGATTTGCTTGCTGGAACAGTTCAATACCTGCTTGTTATCATAAGCCTGGTTCCTTGACACCGGCCGATTAATTTTAGTAGAAGACCAGCCTGTAGACCCCGTGACCAAACTCTGGCAACAAAGATTTGAAGGTGGCTTTGGGTTCCCTGATAGATGTTGAACATTTTTGACTTAGGCTTGCCGCTTCAATGTTCCGGCATTTTGGGGAAGGGGCAAAAAAGTTAACACGGGTAAAAATTGAGAACTGTCACAAATGAATTAATATGCATGTCCAATTACTCGCCTTATTTTACGGAATCTAAAAATGTATAGTTTTTATAAATTCGACTTCAAATGAAGACGCTATGGTAAAAAATATCCAAAGATCAATGCACTTTTGTTAAGGTCATATTGTTAATATAAACTGATTTTAAAGATGAAAGTGTCTAATTATGTTTTCCTGCATGACAAAGTCAATTTTGCAACTTTTAAAAATTCAAATGTTAGTCTTGACCTTGAAATGCAAAATGGCAGCTATTTCAGGTAAGATAATTTATCTTCCTTGAGTCAATGGCTCTTGAAATGGTTCTTTAGATTACTGTGTCACCTTACAAACCATTTCAAGAGCCACTGACCAAAGACTTGATGTAATGGTATGTTGATGGGAATTTCTGACAAATGGCAGCCATTGCAATTATGACCTTCTTACACACACACACAATGTGTTTGGATCATTTGCTGAATACCTCACATGGTTAGGACTGGCTGAGTTTACTGACACTACTTCAGCATAACAGACCTATTTTTGTCACACAATAAGTGTTCATATGTATCTAAATGAAACTGCACAATTTTACACTTTGGGTGTCAAATGAACATAAATGGCAACTTGTACGGCAGAGTTTGAATGGAAAAGAAAGAACGACTAATTCGCAGTGCCTCAACAATTATTGAAGTTTGTTTATTTCCACCCTAGGTCCATTTGCACAAAAAACAGTGCAACTAGAAGATAACTGTAAAAATAACCACTTAAAGGCAATTAACTGCTTCAGCTGAATTTCCCTTGGGGATTTTTAACATCTTTGACTTGCAGTTAACTAATAAAATTCTTTAAACTTAATTCAATGGTAATCGTAATGACAGGAAGGAATTAAGATCCTATCATCTCTTTTAAAGCACATCAGATAAAGATGTTGAAAGCGAAGCCAGGAAGTGGCTCTACATGACCGTGGTGTTAATCTCTTCCTTTGTATTTAATTCTTTAATAATATGGATGGCACCCAGCTCAAATGCAAGCATGATAATTGAATTGCCTCAAAGAATTTGAATAATTAATAATAGGTGACAATTCAGTTAGTTAATCCTAAGTTTTAAATCCGGTTTTGTCCCCACTAAACGGGTGGCCGGATTCACCTCACACTCGACAGTACAGCTGTGTGAGGATTTACTGGAGCAAAAGATAATTATTCGGATGCCCTTCCTGACGCCAATCCACAGTTTTCAACGGTGGGCCTAGCCTTTGGGCAGCCACGCCCACCATGCAAGGCAGCATGTGCTGGATGGCTGCCATTAGCTCTCCAGAGCTGACACCCTTGTAGGTAGATCTTCTTTTTCATTCTACCAGGGTAAACAGCTACCTTACTTCCTCATCAGATTTCCTTAGAAACTCAATGGGGTGACGGTTTAGCTGCCGACAACTCGGCTCTGGGACAGGTAGTTACCAGGATACCAGTAGCAGGCCCTCAAGAAAACCCGACTTGACAGTCAGGTATAAGAAATTACTCAAAGATGGTGTCCAGGACTGAAAAAAATATCAGGGGGGTAGGACACGACCTGCTCGATTTGGGGCATTGGAGATTTCCAAATGGTAATTTTGGGGAACTGCTATGTGCATTTACTATGGCAGTCTCTGCCTCAGTTACATTACAAAATCTTCTCTTAAACTTCTAGTCTAGCAGATTTCATGGGTTCCCATGCACCCCCCTTAAAACTAAATTCTAACATGATCTCTACGACATCTTAAAGAATTCTGATGTTACCAAAATCAAGTATTGTCCCACGGTGTCCGTTTGGTGGCCATCTTGGATTTAAAGAGATCAGTCATATAAAGTGGTTCAATTAGTTGAAGGTATCTCAAATGATTAGTCTCATCAAAAGGAATATTTGTGATGTTTAGTTACCAAGATATGGGTGAAATGTGATAAAGGTCATTGGACTTTTGATTCATCAATGTACAGGGGCCAAACTTTCAAACTGCATTGATCTTGACAAATTTGGTGTCAAATTGTAGGTATGAGCATGAGCAATCCAGAAACGTATAGTCTAGTTAGGTGGTAAAATTTGGTGTAAAGTTACCTCTTATCAAATTTGTATTGTTTTGTATGGGAATTGGGGACTACTTGCGTCTTTCCTAAACAAAGATCAGAAATCGTGGAAATTGTACATTTTCAGATTGCAAGGTTGCTCATACCAACAAATTGACACCAATTTTGTCAAGTTTGAAGCATTGTGAAAATTTGGCCCCCTGTACAATGACCAATCAAAAGTTCATTGACCTTTATCATACTTTCACCCTTATATCGGTAACTAAACATCACAATTTGCCAAATTACATATTTTCTGATTCCTTATGATGAGACGAATCATTTGAGATACCTTTCAACTAAATCAAACCACTTTTTATAACTGGTGTGATCATGAAGCGTGGTGGGTGTAGTCAATATTCGATGGAACAGATTTCCTATTTTGTATGTAGTTAAGCACAAATAAATTGTCAACAGTGTAGGCTACCCTGTAAACTTGTTTGTGGTATCATGATCAGTTCTTTTTGAAGAGCCGCTTGAATTCTGTTCTAAATTTGGTGCTCACGAATCCATAGATGATTGGATTAATGATGTGATTGAGACGTACAAGGTCAGTCAAAAACACTACAAATGCATAGAGAGGAGTGTTGCTCGTGAAGACATCTGGTGAATTAACCGTTACAAGAGCAGAAGTAATTAAAGCAATTAAAGTTAACATCCAGGATATGGCAAAAATTGATGTCGTGAGAAGTAGCGTCTTGGTCATCTGAGTCAGTGTTTTGCGCTGGAAATTTCTCTCCGCAGGACGTCTGTGCGCTGGCAAAGTGTGAATTCCACTGTCGATGGGTTGAAAAGCCGCTGCAGTTGCTACAACACGAGGAGAATGTGTGTCTGTAGAAAGCAGAACTTCATGGTTTCTAACGGACACGGTGGATTGCGAGGTTGATGGTGTGTTGAGATTCAAAGATTGCGTCGGGTCATTTGTGGCAGACCGTTGTTCATATGCAATTGTTGTACTTGGATCACTTTGTGTAGTTGCATTTGAAGAGCTTGTTGTTTCAGTTTTTAAATTGGTTTGCTTGTCAAGTTCTTGTACCCTAATAACAGTTTGACCAGCTTGTGTTTCTGAGCAATGTAAAGAAAATCCAGGAGAATGAACCTTCCCATTTGTTGTGGATGCCATCTGGGAAAGACTTAGAGAAGTAGATGCTGTCAATTGGTCACCATCTTGCCTCGATGTGTTCATTGGGCGAGTAGGATTTATTGGCATCTTTTGGTTTTTGTTTCCAGGGGGGATTGCCAACTCGGCAGCGACAGCATTTTGCTTTCTGCGTACATGTAGAAACATCTTGAAGTTGAGGAAGATAATTAGGATAACGGTTCCCAAAATTGATAATAAAAGAGTGAGAATTTTTTCACTGGAAAGTACATCACATGGATACGGGCTGGCCGTGATGCCACACCAAATTCCTATGCTCAAACTGAAGAAGAGAATCAGCAGAATAAATAGCAGCGTTTGTCTTCTTGACAGTTTTCCTCCGGGGCCTTGACACACTGTTTTCCAGCAGTTGATGGTGATCAAACCATGAAGCAATGTGGTGAAGATTTCTGTTGACATGATCGTCCCTTCAAAAAAATGGCACGGCAAATTATTTTGCGGAGTGACTACATAAGATCCATTACTGAAATTCAATGGGGGATTTAGAATAAGCGCTGCATCTATTGGACCAATAAGAATACATGGTAAAATATCACCAAATGCTAGTGCTAAAATCAGCATTACTGAAGGAGGTTTCTGGACTGATCTTCTACCAAACACAACCAGAATGAGTGTGTTCCCCAGGGATCCAAAGGTGATTGAAAGAATACCGTAAAAGAGGTAGATGCCATCTCGTATTTGGCTTGACATTGTGTGTGAGGGTTGCTTTATTACCTCTGAATGTGTGAGGTCCCGGTAGTTGTAAGTTGTAGGTTCAGTAGAAGAAGCGCAACAACCTGAAAGAGTAAAAAGAAAAGCTACAGTTTTGACAAAGGTTTTGGATAATCAGGAATGTAAGCATCGATCACTGACACATCTGTCTTTTGTACAGTTTGTCCCAATAAATTCACCCTAAAAGTGCCCCAATTTCAGGTCTTTAATAAACATTTATGCAAATTACTTATACATATTTTAAAAAGTATTGTTTAGTAGCTTTTCAAAACAGCAAACCCCATTGAAATCGGGTCCCAAATGACCGAGTTGTCTCTTAATCACTGAAGTCTGTGTTTTTAGCTTTTGGCATGGCAATGTGTTGACTCTGTCTGTCTTTCTGTCTGTTAACACTTGCCCAAATGTGTCTTGTTGCCAAACATGTGAGCCGATTGTAGCAAAAATCTGTCAAAAGAACCACTCACCTATGGTCATATGGGGTGTGCACAGATTTGGGTCAAAGGTCACATGGGCCGATTAAAGGGCATTCATTGAAAATCTAAAAATTACTCCTTGTGCCTCAAATCAATTGCTATAATTACTAGACTTGGTCAGAAGAACCGCTGACCTAAGGCCCATATGGGGTGTTCATTGATTTGAGCCAAAGGCTTCATGGGCTTCATGGGGCATAAATCAATTGCTATATTACTAAACTTGATCAGAAGAACCATTGACCAAAGGCCCATATTAATGACCTGCTGAGCTACAGACCTTGGTATCTTGTTATTTGTAAGACAGACAGGCTGTTTTTTACATAACACATCATCAAAACACACACACGGCCGTTTTTCTTACTAACGTGGTAGCTATACAGCAGCTACGTCGACACCATGTTTACGGCACAGTGCATACGAGCTAGTTGATGCCAGTAGATGCAGATAGGGCTGCAAAAAGTTGCAGGGGTGTGAGGAGGTCATGGACAAAAAAACAAGAAAAGGGAAAAAAAGAAAACGGAGGGAAAATGCCAAAACAGGCTGAAAGTCAAACAACAAGCAAATTTTGGCCTAACAAAATTCAAAAATGAGGAAATGCCGCTCTTAAAGCCCCCAGGTGCACACTGGGAGGCGATTGCCGGGGATTGCCCGCGATTGAGAAATCGTGCGAGCGTCCAGGCCATTCGTAAGATTTGGTGTCATCGTGTGTCGCCAGTCCACACTATAAAATTCATCTCGATCATCTACGGATAAATGGCACGAAAAACAAACCAGAAAACAAACACAAACTAGTGCAAACAGTGGCACAACAGTCCTTGGTGGTGACACGTTGGTGGCACACGGTCCTCAATAGCACGCGATTGTCTATATACCTGCGATTAATCGCAGACACTCGCAGGATAGTCGTACATAGTCTTCACCAATGTGCTATAATCGCACACCAAAAACAATTGACCATCGTACGATAGTCGGGACTCTCACGACTTGACGTGCCAACATCGCACGACCAAATGCGATTTTAGGCGACTGTATGCGACGGTCAAACCGTGGTTTCAATCGCAGAAAGGTTTGAACATGACCGAAAACTCTCTGCGACAGGAGGGACCTGTGCGAATACCTGCCACAAGCCCGCGATCGTCGCCGATCAGTGGCACACCTTTTCAAGATTGCCGAAGACTGCTTGGTTTGCCATCGCAAATAGTCGCATCTAGTGTAAAACCTGTCGTATCTCCCGTGTGATGGGGCTTTAACGAGGAAATTTCAACCACGGTGAAAAGTGACAAGTGCACAGTTATAGGTATACGATTGAGGGTGTCTATGATGTGCCTACCCTAATGCACCGGTAGTTGCCCACAAGGTGGAGAGAAAGTGGATATGGTGTAAGGCAGTACTGGATTAGACACGAGAAACCAACATAGCACCCCGCATTACTCAATGTCATTGTGCGGGGGGTAGGCCCGGACCTGCGCGATTTGGGCATTGGGAATTTCAAATGGTATTGGGAATGCTACGTGCATTTACTCTGGCAATCTCTTCCCCGTAGTGACATGACAAAATCACCTCATAAACCTTAGTTCAAAAATCTTGAAGATCATGATTATTTTAAAAATTGGAATAAATTATTGACTCAAAATCGTCGGGGCTAGTGGATTAAACCTGACTTGCAAATCAGTGTAATTTCCAATATGGTCATTAGAATTAAATACAGAGTGAGTCAAAAAACAAATGACCATGATTGTGTCTGCCATTTGATTGTTTAAATAATATATATCTAACATAGGTGGTATATGCGGAAAGCTTTTGTCATTATCTTTAATTGCTGCAAGATCATTCCAAGGTTAAGTATAGGCCGAACTACAGTCTTTCGACAAGAATCTGCAGTGTGAATAAATAGCCTGATTTTCTCTGGACACTGATTCCTTTGCTGAACACCATTCATTTCAATGTGAATCCGATATCCGTGGACAGAGCACAAAACAGACTACTTGATTCAAAACGACTGTAGCTCGGACTATAACCTAACCGATGTGAATGATCTTTGCAGTAAAATTTTAAAGATAATAAACACAGCTTTCGATGATACCAAATATGTTAGATATATGTTCACTTCAAAATTCAAAAAGGTGGACACAATCAGGGTCAAGTTTTTTGGACTCACCCTGTATTTGTGACCAGATATAGCCTTTATTTAAAGACACTATCAGTGATTTGATAATCCAGAAAATCGAAAAAAAAACTCATCAAACAATCACCCGATTTGTGCATGTTTGCAACAAGCATAGGTATCCTAACATACCCCTACAAATATAGACCCAGAAGAGAAGCCCCCGATAAGGGGACAAAATCTGAATTTTGGGGCATTTAGTGTCCGTTCGGAACACTTCCTACAACACATTTAATTGAAGAGATTCGTATATTTAATACTGCCGTTTTTTCCTTTTCTGTCATTCTTCAGGTGGAGAGAGAATTCCACAGCTTGGCCTACTTTGAAGCTATTCCTGCCAATTTAATATTTTGATTCTTTCGGAAATAATCACTGATAGTGTCTTAAAGTCTCTGCCGATATGCATAATGCGCAACTCCTACCGTTAAATATTTTTTGAAAGAGTTAGCACTCGGTTTCGCCAAGGATGTTGATGCCAATTTGAATTCACGTTGTGTCAGGATGGCATGTCTACCCCCTCAGGCCCCCCTGCATTTGATAGTTGGAAAAAAATGAGGGCACTCATATTCTTGGTCTTCGGTTTATTGTTTTGTCATTTTGAGGAACAATTCATTACAAAATTCGAATGGGCATAATCAAAAAACCCCCCCCCCATAATTCCCGGTGTAGCAACCCCCACATTTACGCACCCACTTTATCTGCCTCCCAGTGAATTCAGCAGCCTTGACGGAAAAAGTGCACATTGATACTGCACTTTATTCCGTCAAGTTGCTGAATTCAACTGGGAGCAGATAAAAAGGGGTGCGAAATTGTGGCTACCATCCTAATTCCGCACGTTCAATTAGAAATGCAAATTAAGAAAGCAATGCTTGTCCCCTCTACCCTCCCTTTGGGGTTGTATAGCCACGTGAGCTGAGGAGGGAGGATGATATGTTTTAAGAAGGGTCCTTGAGTTTTGTGGTGCTGGTTCTAGGAGGAGGGTTACAACCAAACACAGACATGGCTTGAAAGCAAGTGAGAAGGAGAATAGGAGGGCTAGTTTGAGGATTGGAGGATGCACTGAATCGGTGGTGGCAGTGGGGGGAGGGAGTAAGGGCGATTACTGCGAGTGTGAAGTAAATCTGGCGGAAAATCTGGCCACCCGTTCATGATGACCAAAGCAGATTTTAAAAGTTTTGGATTTCCTTAATTCTACTAGCATGGCCTTTATGTATCTCATCCCATTTTTTCAGTCATTTGATTTTAATATTGTTAAAGTTCCCATTGCATTAGAAGTAACTCGAATCACACCACTAATAAACTAGGTGTAGCACACGACGTCAGTGCCGAGACGGTGTGTTGGGCGTCCCAAATTGGCCCTTGCCTAAATGAAGATCACAAAATGCACCAAAATACAAAATTAAAATTGAAATTTGAAATTAAAATCATTGATAGTTTGGACTTGTAATACAAACCATTGGTTGGGTGTAAATATTTGTTCTTGCCATTTGGTCTAATTTCTGGTTTTTGGGGGAAACTGCAATTTTAATCTCTAGTACATTCAACTAGTCGTGGACGTTTTGAAAACATGCAAATCTTTCGATGCTCTGTAGCTCAAAAAATCAGCCTTTCATCAGATGACTATTTTCATTTCATTTTTTGTTGAAGAGCTAATGGTCCGAATCTTCCAACAAATTCAGTTTTGAATAACCAAGCGCTTTATAGCCGAGAAAGTGACGTTTGAGGTCATTTTGTACACAAGTCTATGGGGAGTGATTTAGGGTGTGATCCTAGCCACACACATTCAAATAAATTCCACAAATATATTTGAACTCCCCCCTCTATACCTTTCATACAGCATTTCTGATTGGCTAATTACAATCTATATTCATTTTAAAGGTGCTTGTTCTGAGGCGCTTTTGGGACCCCCCCCCCCCCCCCTGAATTACCCGAAGTAGTTATCGATCTTGATATCAGATCAAATGTTGATATTTCTCATTGTCGTCCCTCCTGAATATGAGCCCTCAAATCCTTTTCATTTCCAAGAAAGAAACAAAAAACCCCCATTTTAATGGTTAACCATCAATATTAGCACAGTATTGAATAGGCCTTTGCAGTATATGCATTATAAATCGGCATGCAATTCCAATAATCAAATAGTGTTGATAGATTTTTGTAATTATTTTCTTATTATTTCTCCAATTGAATCAGTTTTTTCTTCTCCCAAGCTCAAATTGGGAGGGCGGGCTGGTGTAGTTGGCTTATCCCTTCGCCTTTCACCAATGCGGTCTTGGGTTCAATACCCTGTGGAGCCCGGTCGACGTGATTTGGTGCCGATCATCCCCGTCCTCAGGCCGGTTTTCTCCGGTTACTTCGGTTTCCTCCTCCTGCATCTAAAATCGGAACTTCTTCCCATAATGCTTCCTTTGTCCTTGTCGTTTCTGGATAAACCCGTTGTATTGTGCAGCCTAAAGGCCTCCACAGCGGCACCTTGAGCACTTCGGTGGAGTTGTCGCGCGCATATAAGATTAAATGTTATTATTATTGGACGGATTGCGTAGCAAATCCGCGTATGAATGTGGCACTGTCTGGATGTACGTATGGATGTATGTGTGTACGTTGTTCAGTGTGTGTGTGTCTTGACACAAAACAGGTCAAACATTTTGCCATAACTTTTTTTTCCAGATGAGCTAGAGTAGCCAAACTTAGGTATATTGTAGGAAGGGACAAGGCCCCTACTAACCATGTATTCATTCCCCCAGGGACTTCCCCTGGGCCTGACAGGGGGTGGTGAAAATGTCAAAAAGGTCAACAGTTCACAAAAAGGTAAACATTTTGCCATAACTTTTTTCCATATGGAGCTAGAGTATAGCCAACCTTAGTATATTGTAGGGGGGCACCAGCCCCTACTACCCATGTAATTCGGTCCCCCAGTGACACGACACTGAATACTTAATCATCCCTTACATACATACGTACATCCAGACATTGCCATTTAAAGTCAAATTTTTTTTCTAGATGAGTTTTAGAGTAAGCCAAACTCAATATCTTTTAGTTATAGACCTGAAGTTTTTAGACCTATGCCTTTGATAAGCTTCCTAGGGCGCCGCCTACCTGCCGATATGAGGTTTGTTTTGAGGTTTGGGTCACATCCACTTAGCTTCATTGCCTTCAGCAGGCAGACTGGCTT
Organism: Ophioderma brevispina; assembly: GCA_023653785.1. Lineage (NCBI taxonomy): Eukaryota > Metazoa > Echinodermata > Ophiuroidea > Amphilepidida > Ophiodermatidae > Ophioderma > Ophioderma brevispina. The sequence goes on from JAMKCH010000599.1 coordinate 20,563, forward strand.
ATGGACTTTTTTGGCTCAACCTTCTGTGTCAAGTATAGACGATACATACAACAATGTACAAACCCATATTATTCAACGCCCAGAGCTGCACATACCCCTAGGGAGAAAAGCATCCGTCCTACCCGCCATTGGCGGTTTACAGATTTTTATTACTTACTAGGTGTCCTCGTGTTTCCGGCTATCAACCTGGCTTGATGACCTCTGGTTTCGCAGTTCCTTTGACCTTACATGACCCACTGTGAGACCTTGCCGTGACCTTAAAATTTTCGGCATCACAAATCGACCACACCTCCAAGTTTCATGTCCATACACCAACGTTTACCCCATTTGACCTCCTTTTGACCTGAATATACGATGACCCGTTGTCGCGACCTTTAATTTTTTCAAATTTTCGGCATCAACACTCGACCCGCCCACCAAGTTTCCTCTTGATGCACCAAAGTTCACTCCATTTACCTCCTTTGCCTTGAATGATCCGATGACCTTGTCATGACGTTTAAGATTTTTGTCATCAAACAAATCAACCCCCCCTCCAAGTTCATGTCCTAACACCAACGTTTACTTTACCCTATTTGACCTCCTTGAACCCTTGATGACCGTCTTATGACCTTGTCCTGACCTTTTAACATTTTCAGCATCAACACCAACCCCTACCCCCAGTTCAATGTCCATACACCAATGTTTACCCCCCTTTTACCTCCTTTGACCTTTGACTGACCCCTGATGACCCTTGATCACTAACCCAATACAAACTCAGTCTTCAGAAGATCAAGGGCTCCGCCCCCCAAGTTTCAGAATGTGCAACCCTCCTTCTCTGAGAAAAAACCTTTGACGCTCATTGGACCTTGAAGACCTCTAATGACAGTGTCGTGACCTTGACAGTGTTTTGCATCAACAATCGACCTGCCTCCAAGTTTCATGTCCATACAACCCAATGTTTTTACCCCATTTGACCTCTTGTGACCTTGAATAACCCGATGACCTTTGATCCACTAACCCAAATACAAACCATTCTTCATTTTGTTACACTCAACAAAGGTGCGCGTAACAATCGAGAACCATTTCTTGATCGTTCATATACTAAAATTGAGCCCCAGACTTAAGGACACTATCAGATTCTCCCAAAAGAGTTAAAATTTCAAATTTGTAAGGAATATCTTTAGAATAAAGGATATTCTATAGAATTCTCAATTGGTCATTTTTTGCAAACTGAAAATTGTCCAGAAAAGGAAGAAAACTAGTACCGTGTTTCAAAATATGAATCTCCATTCAGTAGTAAGTGTCCGTCTGGACAAAATGACTAAATTAAATGAGTTTTTGTTCCTATTAGGCTGCTTTCAGTTTTACCACTTGGTAGGATGTGTTAGGATACCTGTACTTGTTACATACATGCAACAATCTGATTTTTTGATGTTTTTTTCGATTTTCTAATTTACCAATCACTGTATAGTGGCTTTTAGTGCAGCTCTTGGATAATCTACAAGGAACGTTTTGTTGTGCAAAATTATGATTACGTGTTATTGATAGGTTCCTGGTGCACGAAAACAATTTGTAGGCGAAAGGTACTTGGAGGGTCCTTCTGAGCCGCTGTGGAGTTAACCTAAGTACCATAAGCCCACCGTTAAACTAATACTAACCAAATCATAAACCAAGAACAGGTGGCTACCCTAATTCCCTCAGGGGTCCAATTAAGAAATGCAAATTTAAAGATGCAATGCTGTCCCCCTTACCTCCCTTGGGTTGGTATAGGCCGTACTGAGGAGGGAGGATGATTATGTTTTAGAGGGTCCTTGAGTTTGTGGTGGGTGGTTCTAGGAGGAGGGTACACCAACAAAGACATGGATGAAGCAAGAGGAAACGGAGAATCAGTAGCTGTTTGAGGATGGAGGATGCACTGATCGGGTGAAGTGGAGGAGGGAGTAAGGGCGATTACTGACTGTACTGCGCGTGTGACGTAAATCGGCGGGAAATCTGGCCACCCCTTTCATGATTACAAAGCGAATTTAAAGCTTTGATTACTACTTACTACTACGCATACCGCCTTTGTATGTAGCTCATCCATTTTTTCAGTCGTTTGATTTTAGAATATTGTTAAAGTTCCTATGTCATTTAGAAGTTACCTATTACCGGAATAACACCACTAAATAAACTAGGCGTATACAGTCGACGTCCAGTGCCGAGACAGTGTTGTCGTCCCAAATATGGCCCTTGGCTAATGAAGAGTCAAACAAATGTTGATAAGTTGTGTCTTAAATGAAATTTTGAAATTTAATCATTGATGTGTGGACTTGTACCAACAGTTTGGGTGGTAAATGTTGGTCTGTTCATTTTTGTATAATTTCTGAGGGTTTGGGGGAAACTGAATTTTAATCTCTAGTAACATTCCACTAGGCGTGGAGTGGACGTTTTTTGAAAACATGCAAATCTTTCGATGCTCTGTAGCTTCACAAAATCACACATCCTTCATCATATGACTTTTTAGCCTAAATATTATGCTATTGTTATCACGTAGCAAATTAGAGTAGGAAACCCAATATTATCTCATCCACTAGTCGCTCATGTCTTGTCCAATTCTTTTTGAAACTTGCATGTATGCATGAATGACCATTTCTTTGAAAGTTTTTATGTTGTGGATTTTTTAAAATTGTCCTTTTTTGATGTTGTGTTGTATTGGGGCATTTTGTTCGTGCCTTTTGTGTTTTTTGGCATGAATTGTTTGGTGGCAAAGATTATGGTGATTGTCTGTGGTCCCTATAATGTAGATGCATGCTGTGTGAAACTGAAATACATGCTACACTGCTGGCACTAGAGACGTCATTGCATTTGCATCCTAGTCTAATAACCAATTGCAGTAAATTTTTAAAGTTGACCTTGCTAGATGTATTCGTTTGTACTTTGTTGATCCAGCCTATAATACTTCACGGACTTCCAACCAATCACCAGTGGCCTTATAACTGCTATCTGGAGCCCAGGTTTAAAGATGCCACCTGTGTTGTCTCTTCTTGGGGCAAGGCTAAACAGTATTGTAGAGTATGTTATTAACCTTGTGCTTGCCATATTACTGAATTTGAAAATGTGTTAATTTATAATATCCTTTGGATAAAAGTCTTAAAAACATTGTCTAGTAATTTTATCATAGTGGGATGAAATTAACCTAATTTGAAGTGCCAGTGGTTGAAAACATTTGTATATTATCAAGTTCCATTGATGAATATAAATGATTTTTTACAAAGTTGTGACTGACCCCCCTTACATAACCAGACACTACTAGACCCTATTCTCCTTTTGACAATTGATGGCAGATCCATGAACTTAGCATGGCCTGTGTGGAATTGAGCTGTCCGTAAACAAATGCTTAATTGATTTGAGACATTAGAAAGAAGATGCTCATATTTTACATCATTTGTAAAGTCAACTAATGAGTGATTTTGCACAGCCATAATATCCTTAGCATTTGACACAAACAGGTTAATTGAAAGTCAAGTTACATGCAAGTGTAAAGTGAGATTAGGGAAGAAACCAAAGATCGAAGTTAGGAGTTACTCTCAATTAAACTATGTTTAAGGATTCACAGCTCCATCTGCAAATTCATGCGACACCTGGAGCATACATCCATTAGGTCACCTGCTATTAAAATATTTGACACTTAAAATATATCCCAGAAAAAAATGTTTGTTCTTTGAACTTAACATGGACATAACTAGGAATTCTATCATTCAAATCTTGATTGAATGTTTTTATCATTCAAATTTGGCGATTGGGTGTGGTTCTGTGTAAAAATCAATTCTAATTTTTCAATACACAGGTAGGTCTAGGTTTTGCTAGCCTCCATGATTTGCTAGTTGATGGCCTATTATCACTTAGCCTTGTCTCATGAAAATGAAGTTATTTTACAAAGACAAAAACCAAATAAAGCTCAGATTCATGTGCATTTTGTAGAGTTCACATCATAATCATTTCACCTATGCATGATAATAAGTACCATTTGCTAATTGTAATTTGCTATTGTGATTAAAAAGGAGGCATTTATTATTTATGAGTGGTTATTGTCACAGCTTTATTTAATGTGTGAATACTCCAACATGGTATGTCCATTATAAGATGCAAACAGGCTTTCAAACAATTAGGACTTAAATGTTAAAGTGGTTCAGGTATGCAACATAATAACAAGCTTAATCTAGTTGTTCATATCAGAAGCTAAAATCATTAGGGCATATTGTAAGGACCCTTCTTGTTAAATTATGTTTCTTATTTAATGTGGCCAATTAAGGATATATTTGTTAAAAGACCAATGACTATATTAATAGATGTAATTTGTCTTTTTCACACTATAGTTTATTGTCAAGTCAAATAAGAAACAGAATTTCTACTACCTATTTCATTTTCCACTTGATCTTGTAAAAGTTGGTATTGCAATTGGTTGAATGTTTTCAGTTAGGAGGTTTAAAAACCCCAACTTTGTCCTGACATGTTACTCTTTGAGTGTTTAACCTAATTAAAAGATAACAAGTTAACAGTTTTTAACAGAAATAAACCAAATATTCATTAATAGTACATCAGGCATCTAAAGTAATTTACGGAATAATCACCTTTAAGGAAAATGTATTCTATTGATCGCTGTTATTACAGGATCAAAAGTATGGTGCGAGTTTATTATTTTTCTTTCCCGTTCGGTAGCATGCTTTGTTTGAAAAATCAAGTAGGCTATATTGTAACTGCAAATTATAACCTAAAGCTCTTACATGAAATAATCCGTTTCAAACAAGTCAAACTGTATATGTAGACCTAACTCACACCACATGAACCAAAATTTTTTAAATTAAAAATTGAGTTTTGTTTTTTTGTGGAAGAAACCTGTTATTGATATAAAAAAAGTTAAACCAAGTTTAAAAGGTTTTCTTAAAGATGTTATTTTAATCCATTTTCACAAAAATACTCCATATCAGGTTATATTTATTACCAGTTTTCATTTGTTTGTTTGTTGGCAGAGTTCCAGAGTACCCCTCTTCAAAGTCTACATGCATTTTTTTTTTATTTTGGCCTTAGGGTTAGGGTATTTGTTAGTGTAAGGCCATAAAATAAAAAAATTTTTCCTGTACCAATTTAAAGGGGGTACATATGGAAACCCTTTCCATTTTTTAGTTTATGGAAAAAGTGGTTTTACAAAAATAAAAATCCCCCCCCCCCCAACAGAAGGATTTTACCAATGACTCATTCGACTTCTCACCGTTACCATACCAAAAAGTATATGAAACTCAAAAACTATATGTTTGTGCAGGAACAGGGCAAACTGTCTAATGATAGAATGTGTCCTTGTATGGCCCAGGCTTCATATTTTGTGTTCTGGGTACCATGTAAGCTAAAAATAACATTGTTAAGTCATAAAATTTACATAGGTCTACTCCATGATTGGCTATTGATAAGCCTACATCACTTAATGTCCATATCAAGTGAAAATGAATTTATAAAAAAAAACAACTCAGATTAGTGGGGCATATTTTAGGTGGGGTTACATCATATTATTTAGTTAAATTAAGTATGACAATGAAGAACCATTTACTTTGCAATGTGATTTAAAAGGCGCATTTGTATTATCATCCATATAAAAAAAAACATTTTTGGGTAAGTCTCCAGATGTTGATAGTGAATACTCGGTATAAATATAGATGCCAAAAACCTGGTTTAAAAGTCATAAAACAAATTGTGTATTAATGTGCCATTTCTATTGTACTAATATATAAAGGTACTTTAAAGGATGTTGTTGTTGTCTTTGAATGGCAATTCATATTTAGGCTACGGCATCATTTGTGCTCGGGTTCATTTGTGGAAGACGCATGGTCCTACATCTTCCACAAAAAATCTTGAACATAAACCAGTTGTATTTAGCGAGAAATTGATGTTTGATGAGAGGTTCATTTTGTACACAGTCTATGGGGAGTTGTTAGTGGTGTGATTCCTACCACCCACATTCAAATAATTCCACAAAATATATTTTAACGTCCCCCCTCTACCTTTCAGTACAAGCCAGTTCTGATTGGCTTAATACATCAATATATTCATTTTAAAGGTGCTTGTTCTGATCGCTTTTGGACCCCCCTGATTTACCGGAAGTCAGTAGTATCGATCTGATATCAGATCAAATGTTGTATTTTTCTCATTGTAGTCCTGAAATTTGGAGCCCTCAAATCCTTTTTCATTTCCAAGAAAGAAACAAAAAACCGCCATTTTAATGGTAACCGTCAATTGATTTAGCACAGTATTGAATAGAACTTTGCAGTATGCATTATAAATCTGCATGCAATTCCAATAATCAAAATATTGATTGATAGATTTTTGATAATATTAGTTTCTTTTAGTTTCTCCAAATTGATCAGTTTTCCCAGAGCTCCTAATTGGGAGGGCGGGCTGTGGTGTAGTGGCGTCATCCACTCGCCCTTTCACCAATGCGGTTCGGGGTCAATCCCTTTTGGAGCCTGTGTCGTACGGGAATTTGGTTGCCGATCCATACCCGTCCTCGCAGGTTTTATCCGAGTACTTCGGTTTCCTCCGGCCATATCTAAACTCGGCTCTCCATAATGCCTTCCTTGTCGTTTTGGGTTTACTCGTTGTGTCGTAGCAGCCTAAGGCGCCTCCACAGCGGCACCTGAGCACTTCGGTGGATTGTCGCGCATTATAAGATAATGTTATATTAGTGGACGGTTGCGTAGCAAAATCCAGGCTTATGAGAAATGGCAATGTCTGGATGTACGATGTATAAGGATGTGTGTACGTATGTCAGTGTGTGGTGGCTGGACACAAAAAAGGTCAACATTTTGACCATAACAAAATTTTTTTTCCAAACTTAGGTATATTGTAGGAGGGGACAAGCCCCTACCTAACCATGTAATTCGTTCCCCCAGGAGGGAACCGCCCCTGTTGTCTGCACAGGGGGTGGTGTGAAATGTTCAAAAAAGGTAAACATGTCACAAAAAAGGTAACATTTGCCAGAACTTTTTCCAGAGAAGCTCTCATAGTCAACTTAGGTCATATGGTAGGAGGGGACAAGCCCCTACTAACCATGTAATTCGTTCCCCCAGGGACACACACTGACATACGTACACACATCCTTACATACATTACGTACATCCAGACATTGCCATTTAAAGTCAAATTTTTTTTTCTAGATGCGTTAGAGTTACAAAACTCAATATAATTTTAGTCTATAGGACTGAAAGTGTTTAGACTCTGCTTTGATAAGCTCCAGGCGGATTGACGCCTCCTAACTGCACGATATGGAGTTTTGTTGAGGTTTGGGTCCCAACAGTCCACTTAGCTGCAAGTGCCTTCCATGCGAGGCAGACTGGCTTATGGACTTTTTTGGCCTCCACCTTATTGTGTCAAGTATAGACTATTAACATACACAATTTACACCCATATTATTCAATCGGCTACCAGAGTGAACATACCTAGGGAAAAAAGCAATCCGTCCATACCGCCAGTGGCGGTTTAAAGATTTTTATTAATTACTAGGTGGTCCTCGGGTGTCTCGATCACCTGGCTTGAATGGACCTTGGGTTTCGCACAGTTGTTTCCTTTGACCTTGAATGGCCCTGATGACCTTGTCGATGACTTTAAAATTTTCGGCTCAACAATGTACCAAACCTCAAGTTTCATGTCCATACACCAAACGGTTACCCATTTTGACCTCCCCTTGACCTTGAATGATACGATGACCGTGTCGACGCCTTTACAAATTTTCGGCATCAACAATCGACCCCGCCCACCAAGTTTCATCTGGATGCACCAAAGGTCCAATCCATTTTAACCTCCTTTGCTTGAATGAGTCCTGATGACCTTGTCATGACGTTTAAGATTTTTGTCATCAACAAGCAACCCCACCCTCCAAGGTTCAGTCCATACACCAACGTTTTACCCTATTGACCTCCTTGACTTGAAGGACCCTCTGAGGACCTTGTCCGGACCTAAAAAACATTTTCAGCATCAACGATTAACCCTACCCCCAAAGTTTCTTGTCCATACACCAATGTTTACCCCATTGTGACCTCCTGACCTTGATGACCCCTGAGGACCTTTGGAGTCACTAACCAATACAAACTCGTCTTCGGAAAGGTCAAGGGGCCCACCCACCAAGTTCAGAATGTGCAACCCTCTCTCCGAGAAAAGACTTTGACCTCATTTGACCTTGAATTGACTCTAATGACAGTGTCGTGACCTTGACATTGTTTGGCATCCAAACAAATCGACCCTGCCCCAAGTTGCATGTCCATACACCAATTGTTTACCCCATTTGACCTCTTATGACCATTGACTAAACCCCGATGAACCTTTGATCCACTAACCAATTACAAAACTCATCTGCATTTGTTACAACTCAACAAGTGCGGGTAACAATCGAAGAACAATTTCTTATAGTTCATATACTAAAATTGAGCCCACTAGACTAAGGACATATCAGTGATTCTCCCAAAAGATTAAAATCTTTTCAAATTTGTAGGAATAGCATTAAGAAAGTACAAAGGTAAAGGCTAAGTCTATAGAATTTCCATGGGTCATTGTTGCACTGAAAAAATGTCAGAGAAAAGAAGAAAACTGCCAGTTGTTCAAGAATGACTCTCATCATTGAGTAAAGTGGTCCGTATTGACAGAAATGACTCTAAATTATGCAGTTTGGTTCCTATAGGCTGCTTTCAGTCTTACCACTTGTAGGATGTGTTAGGATTACCTGTACTTGTAATAATGCCAAAAATCGGATTTTTGATGATTTTTTTCGATTTTCTAATTCTCGCCAAATCACTGATAGTGGCTTTAGTGCAGCTTTGATAATCTACAAGGAACGTTGTTGTTGTGCCAAAATTATTGATTACGGTATTGCTAGGAGGTGGTTTCCTGGTGGCACGAAAAAAACAAATTTGTAGGCGAAAGGTACTTGGGAGGGTCTTCTGAGCCGCTGTGAGTAACCTAAGTACATAAAGACCACTCTGTTAAACTATAATACCAAATCCATAAAACAAAGAAAAAAGGAAAAGTTAAAGGAGCAAAAGTATAAATTTGTTTAAAAATGTAAAAACATTCAATATCAGGAGGGGCGAGTGTGTGTGTATTTTTTGTTGTTTTTTTTTCTTTAGTTGTTGCAAAAATGATGACTGCAATCACGGGACATAACTTACTTGCATTTTTAGGACTGTCTTCGTAGACTCTGGATCCCATCCCAAATGTCGTTTGCTCTGTAGCTTGTCTCCTTCTGCCACCCATGCTACTCACATGCACAAATGTGATACAGCACAATAAAAGACAAGAAATTGATCCATAGGAGCTTTAGGTATTGCAGTAGAAACTCAATTAATCGCCCAAATTGGTTGCCAAGTGCAGGGCGGTATGTGGAGAATAGTAAATGGGTATTGGGTGAATTGAATATGTACAAACTGAATTGTGAATTGTTAATGAATTGTGAATTGGCAACAGGAGGTTAATTGATGGTTATTAATACTTAATTGCAATTCTGGACAGTCAGCGGATTGCTGATTTTTTGACAAAGTCAACTTATCTTTGGTTCATTTAACCGCATCTCCATATGTCAGGTAGGATCTGGACAATTTTAGTTTTCAGAGTTAGTAAGGTGGAATGCTATGGATTAAAAATTAGGAAGTTGTTTTTAACATGTACACAAGAGGTTTAAATAGTTCAAAGAAGGTATAAAGTGAAATCCTGTGAAAAAGTTCAATAATGGAACAAGTATAGTGTGCATCAGGGCCGTCATGTATTACGTGCAATCTGACCACGCCCATAGCGTGTTCACTTTGGGGGTCTGAAAAATTTAAAAAAAAAGGAAATGGCATTGAAATAAGGCTCAAACTGCAAAAAAATGCACATTTTCTGGGGCCTTTGCACCATAAATGCCAAGGATTAGACTAAAAGTCATTGTGTTGCATAAAATTTGCACTTCTTGTATTTTGATAGTCATGAATTTTTCCCAACTGGGCCATTCCATGTCAATGTTCGAGATGTGCACCGCAGCACGTCATGGATTTTTTTTCGCATTAAGTGTGGTGGTAGACATTGATGAGATATGAAAATCCTGAAATTTTGAGCGTCATAATCCATTTCGTTTTCCCGCTAGAGCTATTGGAAATTTAGGGGGGTCACCATCAAAAAGTGCTGCCCGGTGTGAAAGACAATGTTGAGAGGGTCACAGATTAGTAATGGAGCTCCCCACATAGAGCGGGATCCCCGGGAGCAAGGACTTGGGTCAAACATCATCGTTCATGTCCCACTACATCTAAGGTTTGACACCTTTAGTAGTTAGTATGGACCTTCTACATCAATGCAAGGTAGTTAGTGGTGTCAAATTGTGGTGTCACTTTTTCAATAGGGGTCAATTTAAGTTTACACAGGGGGCAAACTTTTAAATTACTCCAATCGTGTTGAAATGTATGCCATATTGTCCGTATAGTCATAAGGATTACAAAAATGTATAGTTTGTACCATCTATGACCATTGGTTCTATGGGGATATCAACAAAAGTGTCTCGTGCTGAAAACAATGAAGACATCAAGTCACCAAGCTGGTTCTTTCAAGAATAGTTCTTTAATGATGTATCTTCAACATATCTGAAGTAGAGGGGCGATGTCGAATGTCAACATTGATTTCCAGGGGGGTCAATATATGTCAAAATGCAAAATTGGGATTTTTCAATGGGCTGTAACTTGACTTTACTTACCTAATGTGCTTATTATTGTACTGGTAGAAAGTCCTGCTGTGTGAGTCAGATCAATAAAAGAATGGACGATAAAAATATTGTTACTTATGGAATTCTGACCCCCCAAACTTGGTCCCAGATGAAAGATATTGCATTTTTAAATCCAAACAACTTTAAAAGTAAAGGAGCTGCCATGTTTTTGATGCCAGATATGAATTCTAGACCAAAAAATACCCCAGATAGTGATGTTCAAAGTTGTGGAGAGGTTTCATTACAAGTTTATGGCCCTTCCAAAATTGTCTTTTTCATCAAACAGCATTTTTGGTGGTGGCCCCCCCTAAATTTCTGAACACTCCTGCCGGAAAACGAAAAGCAGTATGAAGCTCAAAATTTCAGGATTTTCATTTCTCATCAATAGCTATCATCACACCAAAAAGAAAAAAATCCATCACATGCTGCGGTGCACATCTCAAGTGTTGACATGGAATAGCCCAACTCAAAAGAGTGATTAGTAAAGACATGTGAAAATTAACAACCGACCAGTTATAGAGAACACCACGATAAATTGACAAAATACATCAAATTTGGCAGGCACAACTAAGTTGACCCACAGTATCTTGCATATGACCTTGCTTAAGAGTCTGCTTGAAATTAGTTGATGGTTTATAGGCAGCATTGACTTGATGGTTCCAAGCCTTGCTGATGACACTTTGTCGTCTTTGAGTATTTTTAGATAGGGAAGGGGGTAAATTAATAGGGTAAAATTTGTAAACGTTTCATACGGGGTTAAAGATGTATGGGTGTGTTCATCTGGTCCTTAGGATAAAAAAGGTATCTAGGACAATTACTTTAATAAAGTATACTTAAAATGGTTCAAGGTCATCCTGGGGAAAGCATTTTAGAATGCAAGAATTTTTTCAAAATGGGCTCAAATTATTCTTCATGCTGTATAAGAGTAATGTCAAATAAAGGCAGTGGCGGCACCAGACTTCATTTTTTTTTGGGGTGGGGGGGGGGAATGGGGGAAAAGTGAAACGTTTTTTGGAAAAAGTGAAAATCTAGGGGGGGAAAATGTCGCCCATGCCACTTTCTGGCATAACCACTGAATGAAGGTTAGAGTTTTTTATACTTGGAGTACAATTAATGGTGAAATATTGATAGGCCCACAGAATCTATGGGATTGACACTATAGCCTCTGCTAAATATGGTGCCTTTGAGCTGATTAAAGACACTATCAGTGATTTATCCGAAAGAGTAAAAATATTTGAAATTTGCAGGAATAGCTTAAAGGATAAGTAGAATTCTCATAAGTTACTTTTTCCAACTGAAGAATTGACAGAAAAGGAACAAAAGGTCACACAGTGTTCAAGATACGAATCTCCATTCAATTATGTGTTGTAGTATGTGTCCGAACGGACACTAATGACCAAAATATCCGATTTTGGCCTTATTAGGTTGCTTCTGGTCCTATCATTTGTAGGGTAAGCTATACCTGATACAGACAATGCAAAAGATGATTTTTGATGATTTTTTTTTCGCATTTTCCATAATTGCAAAGCACTGATAGATGCCTTTACTTGCAGTAAGTGTGTTATAATGCCCCTAATGTCTTAAAAACACAAGCAGGTTTGTAAAGAACGTTAGTGAGTCAAACGAAGAAATTATGCGTTTATTCGTCTGGCGTTTATATAACAAAAATTTTTTTCTTTATTAATGACAAATATGGCACTTTTTGAGATTACCAAATTTCACAAGTCCGTGTGTATATTTAACAAGAATTAACCAAACAACTTCAAACTTTGAAATTGAGGCACTCTCCTAAAAAATGTGCTTTAATAACCCCTTCCCTCTCGCAAAAAGATGACATGGGCTTCATCAAATTGATCAGCATGTTAGTGTTTGCCTAGAAACTATCAAAACCTTTTGTGTAATGAAACAAAATTCTAAGAAAACAAGAGCGGGTCACCGCCCGTGTGGATCTCGTGCAACCTGTGTTTTGGTGGGTTTGACCGGTGTACATTGCAGCCGGTTTGGGATGACCCTGAAGGGAATGGCTAAAGGTAACTGATGCAATGGCCCTTTAAAACTAAAGAACGGTCCTTTAATTTTGTAAAATGGAATGGTCGGTATTTTGATAGCTGCTTTTCGCCTATTGTTTATTTCGTATTGATCAGACTTTGATTTTGTGCACCTTGTTTTCATCTCACCGCGATACTGGGATTATCCTGGGCTTTACCTGGTTTGTTTTCACTGCGGCGGTGAGCCCCTCATCATCCCCGCTTCCGCCATTTACGACCGTCACATAATTGTATTTTTTTCCGTATTCTTTTTAATGATTTTTTACATGGGTCACAACGATCACATGGGGTCAACAACGGTCACATGGGCACCAGTTCCCTGGGTCACCAAGGTCACAACAACAGGGGGGCACCAAGGTCCACATGTGGTCATTGAAGTCGCATAGGGTCACAAAGGTCACATGGGGTCACCAAGGTCCACATAGGTACAAGGTCATAACATGAGGTCAACCTGCCCCTCGCCGATGCACCCCACCCTCTCGACGCCACCACCGACCCCGACCCCTCCCTACCCGATGCACACCACCCCGACCCACCCAAAGCACACCACCCCGACCCCCTCCGACTTACCCACTCGACCCTTACACACCCCACCCCCGCTGCCCCCTCCCCAACACCCAACCCCCACCCTTCCCTCATATGATTCACACACAAGATTTATTGTATGGTAGTTTTTTCATGTAGCAAAAGGAATATTGCATATCCGATGTACCATTTTACGCGATACAGCAATTATGGCAATTTTAATTACTCATTTGCATCCCTAAGCCGCATGTATCAGGAAATTTGCAAATGGCACAGAAGATGCGCAACATACTAGTTTTGTCAGTGAAGGAATTTTGTAGTCGATGTACCGTTTTAAAATAGTGATTTATGCTGATAGTGTGCATATCAATTAGCTCTTTTGCATCCTGTAATTTTGCCTCGAACGATGCCCACACTATCAGTCAAGAATCTTTAACAACCCGCTTCCTTCCACCAAGTTACATCATTAAACACCGTACGGCTCCAGATAACTACACACAAGCCTTGAGGGAAAAGGATGTCATTTTGACCGCCAAACTCAGCTTAATTAATATCCAATGAATGCCAATATCAGGCAAAACTACACATAATATTGCAGCACCTCACTCTTCATCCTATCAAGTTTGAAGTAATCGGGATTAGCGTTTTAGCCAGCATAGCCTTTTCAAAAAGTTAAAAACCGGAAATTTCCTGAAAATCATGCAAATAGCTATTAAATTCATGAAATGCAAATAATGCAGCCAAAGCTACACATAATATTGCGGGCACTCACTCTACATCATCCCTTCACGTTTGAAGTAAATCGGGATAGCGTTTAGCCTGCAAAGCATAAAAACAAAGGTTAACCGAGTCATGCGGACGGACATCACGGACACACAGACTTTGGACTAGTATGTGCCTCCTGAACATTGTCAGGCGACCCAATCAAGCTATGCAAATAATGGCCACAGCACCCATCCTATTGCGGCACTTCACTCTATCATCCTATCAAGTTTGCAGTAAATCGGGGATAGCGTTGAGCCTGCCTGCAGAGCATTAAAAAAAAGATACCGAGTCTGCATTAGGACTGACATACGGACGGACGGACTGACACATATATTGGACTAGTGTAGTAATGTGCCTCCATGAACATCGTTCAGGCTTCGCGACCAAATGTTGGTAGACGTTTTTTTATATAGAAGTCCCATGATCACATGAGGATTTCCATTCATTTCGTCCAAGCGTTACTGGCCCAGACGTCCTATAGCGCATGACGGAATCAATTGTATACATCATTTGCATCCAGGGACTTCTATATGAAACTTCTACCAAAATGTTCCTACTACGCAAACGACAAGCTTTCTTCCTCATGGCTATACATCATAACTCGTTACTTCAAGAAATTTGCCCATCATTTGGGATGGCATATACTCAAAATCCATAATGCACAGGCCTAAAATTCGACGTCTTTTGCTGCTTCTTCTATTCCATTTTCCTTAATTTCCAACAAATGTCCCCGAAATTGGCCCAAACACTTGACCCAAAACGGGGTACATCTCAACATAGATTCGGAAGAATTAGTGTAACACTGTCACAATGTGACTGTATCGTATCACTCCACACCAATCAAAACACAGCACTCAGCATGATTCTAAGAATTACCGCCTCATTTTCTCTAATTTACCACAAATTTACTTCCTTTTCTTCCTTATTTCTTGTACAAAACCACTGCGCCATCTTGTATCCAATTTGAAGATCCCCCAAATAACTTGAACTAATCCTTGATTTGGGTAAGTAAATTATGAAAAATGTTGGAAATTTAATTCTCTTGGCGATGAAACACTGCCTATGGCAATACGGGGATAACAGCTCTTCCAATGATTTACGTTACATCCTCTTATGCTAACCGATGAATTGCATGAGGTATGGCCTTTCCAGGGGGAGTACGGTGAATATCTGAATCTATTCTCAGAAATGGGATAGCCATTTTGGTAAAATAACCAGCCATATTGCTTTATGGAGGGCGATTTTGGGCGCATTTCTCCTCATTAAAAATTAACGGTTAATGGAACTCTGTTTTGAATAAATCACTATTTGGTTTCATTGAAAAGTGTTGGCCTCGGTGATGCAACATCGAGCATAAAAGGCGGTAAATTCTTAAAACTAGCGAAAATTGTGTCTACTCAAACGAGCGGAATGGAGGCATTTGGCACATTTATCACTCATTACGGTTAATGACATTTTTTTTGAAATGAAATCGAACTATTTGGTTTCCTTGGAAGTGTTGGGCTCAACGAGCCAACTCGAGCATAACGGCGGTAATTACTTGAAACTAAACAGCGGAAATGTGTCTACCTCAAGCGTCGAAGCGTTTCTAGGGATTCGTTGCACGAATCAAAAACACTTTACATGGCAACAAATCTCCATAAATTAGCCTTGAGAAAGGATTAACTGATTAGAAATTTAAAGTCCATTTTTCAATCAGATATCCTTGACCGGCTATCAGTCAGATCATAGAATGTTTTAATATTTGTCCTATCAGTCCAGAAAAGATGGCATAATGGAACTTTATTCATCTCTTTTGAATGATTCAGTATTCAAGGAAATTAGAGGGGTATTAAAGATGCAAACAGGCATTACTCATAATCTATAAAGGCAAGGCAGTTAAATGGGAACTTTTGTGTAAGAATTAAGGAGTCTTTTGGGGAAAAACAAATACACGCAATGCAAAAGCTTTCAAAGAATTAAAAAGTGGTTACTAAATTTGAAAGAGGGGAAATAGATCCCAAAAAAATAACAATCATAACTTAGACATAAAACGCGATACACGCATAAATTGTTGTAACCAAACAGCACCTCGAGGCTCAGATGATAGCGGCCAAGACTCTTTCATTATAGCAACTCGTCCAAATATCAAAAGATTTACATCAATTAACACAGGGCTGGAAAAATGCCACATTCCCAGGACCACTCATTATTCGACTCCAAGAATTGGCCAAATTCCCTCAATTAGTATTTTCTTCTTTAAGTAATGCGAGCCGTACTCGTTTGGGGAATCAGTCCTCCTCCTTAATACTGGTAGTATCTCCAACAACTGGATGGAACTTTTTTCAGTTAATGAACTCTATGGACCCTACTCCTCTCATAATTGAATTTCTGAGACCTGGTTAAATCAAAACCTCACTGACTCTGAACTCTGTTATAATACTGAGTATTGGTGTATTTATAAATGAATTGTACTTTGTTAATCGGGGTTTGTGGGGTTTGTCTCACATACATAATCCCTTAGAGTCATGTATCTGCCCTCAACTTTAATTCTTCATCATGTGGAAATACTAAAGGGTCAAATGTAAATCCAAAAAGACCAATATCATGATTGGTATCTACTACCGTCCATCGCAAAGAGACTCAAATACTCTCCCTCAACTGTGTACTAGTCTCTCCATTTGTCTTCTGGGATCAAAGATGGTTCTCATGGGGGATTTCAATGTTAATTTATTGGATCCGTCTCACTTTTTGTTTGACAAATTAAGTGATCTAAGTGCCAGTTTCAATCTTGATCAGCATGTTACCCAACCTACGTGGTTTGGTCATGGCAAACCATCCTTACTTGATCATATTTATACAAATGATGATACTTGATGTCATCATGCTATACTTCATTTTAGTATTGATTTCAATCCTAAATTTTCTAAGAGTGTTTCGCAGTCTATCTGGAAAAATGCTGATGGAGACTGGGATAAGGCAAATTCAATTTTATCCTCATTTCGCTTGAATCATGATATTGACATTGATTGTGCCTGGAAGTGTTTTCATGACGTTTTTATGCAAACTATGAATGATTGTATCCCGCAGAAAACCATTCGTTGTAGAGCTAAAAACCCGCCCTGGTTGTCTACTGATCTTCATAAGTTAATCAGGAAAAAACATCTATTGTTCAAGAAATGGAAATCCACTAAGCGATTAGATATCTATGATAAGTACAAATGTCTAAGAAACAGATTATCAAACTTACTCAAACATGCTAAAAATCCTACCTTGCTTCTCTTGCTGATAGTGGCTCACCCAGTAAGCGTTTTTGGGGGCATGTGAAGTCTTTGTCGGGTCGTCCATCAATTCCCGATACCATGCAATACAATGGCGTTACTGCTGACACACCGCAAAACATTGCTAATCTCTTCAGCCTATTTTTTGCTGAATGTTTCAACCATGATGATGTTGATACTCTGACAATTCATTGTCTTCTATTTACCTTCCCCCAGCCAATCTGTCCTCTATTTTTTGCACTCCAGAGGAAGTTTTTGATCTTCTTCTTCAGAATTAACTCTTCATCTGCTGTTGGTGTGGATGGTATCTCTGGTGCCATGCTTAAAGGTACTGCCCTTTCTATCTCTCCTATTCTCTCCTACATTTTCAATCTTTCACTCTCCTCTGGCAAAGTTCCGTCTGCATGGAAGATACTAGTATCCCGCATCATTCCTGTTTACAAATCGGGAGACAAGAATTCCATAAATAACTACGTCCTATCTCTCTCCAACCAATCATCTCTAAAATCCTGGAAAAAATCATTCACAAACACATTCTCTCTCACCTTCAAGAAAATAATCTGCTAACCGAAAGACAATTTGGTTTTCTCCCTAACTCCTCAACCACAGATGCTCTCCTCACAGCCATCTCGGACTGGCACAATGCCCTCGAAGCACTCAATGATGTTGCAGTTGCCCTTTTTGATCTGGCTAAAGCCTTTGATAAAGTTCCCCACAGGCTGCTTCTTCAAAACCTTTTTGCTGTCGGCATATCTGGTCCACTTTTGTCATGGCTGTGCTCGTATCTTACTAACAGGTTCCAGTGCGTGGCCGTCCTTGGCTGTACTTCTTCCCTTGTTCATGTTCTTTCCGGGGTCCCCCAAGGCTCTGTCCTGGGACCTCTCCTTTTCTTGATCTTTATAAACTACCTCTGTCATATCCCTTTTTCTCCAGGTTGCAAATTAGTGTTATACGCAGACGGCACCACTCTGTACAAACCAATTAACAACACCCAAGATACTATCGACTTTCAAGATGACATTAACAAAGTCTTTAATTGGTTTACATCCAACTTCCTTCAAGCCAATGCTAAGAAAACCAAAGCCATGGTCATATCTACAAGGCACAATCCATACCCAAACCTACAATTTTATCTCAACAACCAGCCCATTGACAAAGTTAGTGACATCACCTTCCTTGAGATCCACATTACCAGCAAACTTACCTGGAATGTACATATAGATGCCATCTGCAAAAAGGCTTGGAAGATCATTGGCCTGATCCATAGAAATTTCCATCTTGCTCCTAAAAATCATCGTCGCACCCTGTACATTTCCTTGGTTCGTCCAATATTAGAATACAGCAGCACAGCCTGGCACCCACTTAACAAGACTCTATCCAATCATTTGGAATCTGTTCAGAGGTTTGCATGTTGGACCATTTTGCAGTCTAGGAATCTTGAACATAATGACCTCCTTTTCCAAACTTCCCTGCCGTCTCTTGAGGCTCGGCATGACTTTTTTGTCCCCGTGTCCCCGCCGAACGAGTTCGGAACGGGGACTATGAAATGAGCAGCGTCCGTCCGTTCGTCCGTCCGTCCGTTCGTCCGTCTGTGACAAAAATGTTAACCCATGTTGTATACCATTTATCTGGAGTTCCGTAAGGGCGACAATGATGTAACTTGGTGGAAAGAAGCGGGTTGACGAATTCTCGACCTGATTAGATTGTGGCCGTAAAATATGGTAATTAAGTATCTAATTTGCATAATTTATGAGAATTTTCCTGCATTTTTTTTTTTTTTTTTTTTAAAAATCTTCGTCGCACCCTGTACATTTCCTTGGTTCGTCCAATATTAGAATACAGCAGCACAGCCTGGCACCCACTTAAAAAGACCCTATCCAATCGTTTGGAATCTGTTCAGAGGTTTGCATGTCGGACCATTTTGCAGTCTAGGAATCTTGAACATGATGACCTCCTTTTCCAAACTTCCCTGCCGTCTCTTGAGGCTCGGCATGACTTTTTTGCCATCTGTCATGTCTTCAAAATTCTTGCGGGTCTTTCCTCTGCTCCCATGTTTTTACTCCTCACTCTTGTGCCAACTGCAGATGTAATCATTCTCGTGCCCTCTATCCACCATTCAGTCGCCTCACTTTTTGTCAGAGAAGTTTCTTCCACCATGGGCCCAAGTTGTGGAAAGATCTGCCTGAACATGCTGTTGATTGTGCCTCCTTTCCTGCTTTCAAGGCAGCTGTTAGGACACTCCAGGTCTAAGTGTTTTATTCCTTTTTGTTTTTACATATTTTTACATATTTTTTCTTCATTTTAGTTCCCTTTATTTAATTTTGGTGTTTATAAGGCTTCCCTTTAATTTAGTGCTTTAGTCAGCACTATTGGGCTCTTGCCTGTGCTTTTTGCCAAATGTTATAAATAAATTTACATGACAAAAATTTCCCTCCAAAATTTAAGATTTCCCTGGAACCAGGTTCCCCGTTCCTGCACTTTTTCAAGGCTTGGCAATACGGAGTGCCAATTTGGCTGCTTTGATGTGTGTCGGTCATGGGTGTTCCCATGACCCACATTCGACCTCGTCCTCGTCCATTACTCATACAAAAAAATTCAGAAATAACCCTTAAAGTGGAGTTGATTCTGTTTACACTAAGAGAAGATTTCAGTAGCTTCCCACAATGCATTGCTTCCAATGGAGGTTTTTGTACAGGTACTGATGTGAATCGTTAGTGATGAAACATGGCTAAATTGACAGTACTGATCACAAACTTGCATTTTAAGAATGTTTCATCGCTAACGATTCACATGACAACCTGTACAAAAACTTCCAATGGAAGCAATGCATTAATGTGGGAAGCTACTGATATCTTCTCTTGTTTACACTCATCATGGAAATTTGATTACAACCGAAGTGAATTTGATGACGACTTTTGCCTAGTGTAAACGCTGTAAAAGTTTCTGCATGTCTGCCTCTCTAACTGGATGTTAATGGTGTGTGAATTTTTGGTTCCAGTCAAAACATTCAATCCAACTGCAACCATTATTAAGTTTGTATGGAGTCATGTGTGGGAAAATATTGGATCCAAAACATAATAATGATAAAATTCGATAATTCACGCCCAATATTTATTGGTCTCGCTATGAGTTTTAAAGGGGCATTTCATGATCCATAGCCTCGTCCCCCAACTTACCTTTAAAAAAATGAGATTTTAATATCATAAATGCGATTTTAATATCATGTGAACTGTTGGCTTAAAGGTGCATTTTGTGATTCCAGCACCCTCCATTTTATTCATGTTTCACTAGATATCCTTGAGGAAAAACTTATTCATGAAATTTGAGTTGATCCCGAGCTTGAGGTTTTGTGTTATGAGCAAATGTTTGTTTCCCACGTTCCCATAGGCCACTGTGCTGTAATTTCTGTCCGTTTACGGACAGAAAATACAAAATTGCAAATTTCTTACAGATACGACCGAATTTGCACGTAAGATTTGGTATACTTAGATTACTAAGGCTAACGGTTCAGATAATATAAAAATTTCAACTTTTTGAGGTAAATGGGGGGACGAGGTTGTGGATCAC